>PVJX010004334.1:0-96129 GCA_004027295.1 Dolichotis patagonum
CCTCTCCCCTCTCTCTCTCTCCTCTCTCTCTCTCCTCTCTCTCTCTGTTACCTTTTACATCTAGGTATGCTTTTTGCCTGGAAGTCTGCTTGGTATGATGTTAGTGTAGCTTTCTTTTGATAAATGTTACCTGTGGTAGATCTTCCATTCTTAAACTCAAATTTTCTTTGTCCTAGAAAGCATTGTAAAGTTGAATTTAGTTTTTTTTTTTCTTTTAGTCTGGCATTTTCAAAATTAAATGAGAATATCTAGTTCACTTGCTTTTAATGTAATTGTTGCTATAAGTGGTGTGTCTGTCAGGTTTTTTTTTTTTCTGTTTTTAAGATTTGGGAGGGGGCTGGGGATTTAGCTCAGTGCTTAAGCGCTTTCCAGGCAGACACACCACTGAGCCAAATCCCTGACCCTTGTTTATTTTTTTCTGTACGAACCTGGGGATCAAACCCAAGGTCTCATTCTAAGCAAAAGCTCTACCACTGAGCTCTTCACCCCCAACCCAAGTTTTCCTTTTCTTTTTCTCTCTCCTGTGTTCTTCCTTCCTCCAAGTGCTGTACCATTGAGGTACATGCCAGTCTTTTGTTTCATTTTAAAATGGGGTCTTGATCAGTTACCCAGGGTGGCCTCCAGCCCCTGAGCATCTTTCTGAATGCCAGACGGCATGATGCTGGTCCTTTTCAGAGAGGCAAGCGCCCTTCCTTTGCTTGTTATGTACAGTGGGATCAGTCACCCAGTACTGTTGGGGGCTGTGCTGAGTGGACGAGGGCATGTCACAGATTTGATCAGGCCTTGTTTCCCCTTCACTTCCCTTACTCCTAGCAAGCACTGGTCCAAGCACTCACAGTCCAGTGGGCTCACAGGGATTCTAACTGCTGTGTTTTATGCTGTCATTAAAATTTTGTGCTTGATCTTTAGTTTTGTCTTGAAAGCCTCCCTGCATAGCTGCAGAGTTTAGGTAAATGCCTTGAGGTGAAAACCAGCCTTGTGCTGGGCCACTTAATCCATGCCTCTTTCCCTGGCGTCCTAAAGTCTGATTTTCATTTCTTCCAAAAACTTTCACAGTTCTTCTCCCTCAGCAGGGTCCAGGTTCTCAGTCTTCTGCCCTAGAATCAGCATATGTACTTGGGAAAAAAGTGGCTGCACAGTGTCATCTAATTTCTCTACAGTTCCTCTTTTTCCAGACTATTCTGGACGCTTTTAATGGTGTTTGCTTCCGTGACTCTGTGATGCCTTCGAACATTGATTTTTAAAATGTGTCTGGCTTTCCTGGTTCTCAGCAGGAGTGTTGGTCTGGCACAGGCTCCTCTGTCATACTGAAAAGGGGAGGCTCCTACTAGAAATGAAGTCAGGAGAAGGGCGTCTTCACATGCATAGCTCTTTTGTTTTTGCTTTGTAGTACTGGGGATTGAACCCAGAGCCTTAAGTATACTAGGCAGAGGGGGTGCACTGAGTGCACCCCAGTCTACTGCTACCTTCACTGAGCCTTGTGAGTAGATTAGGGGTAGAGGGAAAGAAAACTTTGTCTCCGCAGATGGTTTGCCAGTGTTCTGAATTAACCCTTTAGGGAACCCAGGAACCGTCTCTTGTGAGCCCACTCTTTGTGGCTCTGTGCCGAGTGCTCCTGAACATGGAGTAGATGTGGAGGCCACACACTGTCATGGACCTCGAGCATGGCAGGAGCTGTTTGTGAGCTCTGCGGGAACTGGAGAGGGATGTGTTCTGTCAACAGTAAACACAGATGTTTCCATGTCATCTACAGGGTGGAGTTTGAAGGTGGGCAGAGGGCATGTAGGCGTGTTCACAGGTAGGATGAATGTCTGTTCATTAGCAATAGAGACCGCCTTTGAGAATACCAGGGGTGCTTTCATGGCCAGACCAGGACTCTGACCCCACGTGTATATGGGTATGTGATGGCCCTGTTCATGAAGAATAAGCCATGCTCTGAATCCACAGCTTCATGTCAAATTGTGGAAAATTTGTTTCTTTTAGTTATTTATAGAATTTACAATTCTTAGTGGATGGTATATTATTTTTCTAGGGTTGCTATAACAAATTAATGTAAACTAGGTGGCTCAAGATTTCAGAAGGGCATTTTTTAGTTTAGTTTTTTTTTTTTTAACTGGGAATCGAACTCACGACCTTGTACTTGCCAGGCAGGCACTTGTGCCACTGAACTAAATCTCCAGCCCTTTTTATCTTTTTCTTTCTTTCTTTTTTCTTTTTTGTTTTTCAGAAGGGTGTTCTTTTGTAGTTCTAGAGGCTGAGATGTCTGCAGAGCCCTGCTGTGTGTAAAGACACTGGTGAGGGGGTAGCTGGCATTTGGGGTCCCTTGGCTGCAGTCTCTGGTCGTCCCTGTGTGTTGTACTGCATGCGAGCTGTGGCCTTCTTAGTAGGACACTGGTCGTTGGACTTGGAGCTCTTTATCCCCAAAACCTTATTTAAATATAGAAACCTATTTGCAGGTATTGGGATTAGGACTTCAAACTACACTTGTGGGGTGGGGGGAGAACATGATTCAGCTCAGAACAGATGGGATGGGTTTAGCAGCTTTTGACAGTTTCTGAAGTTTAATAGGGTTAAATTTTCATTACCTTTTAAAATTCTTATTGGTCTTTTGCAACAGGGTTTCACTATGCAGTTCAGACTGGCCTCTAACTTTGTAACCCAGGTTGGCTTGGAACTCACAGCAGTCCTGTTGCTTCACCCTCCCAAGTGCTGGGATTACAGGTATATGCCACCACACCCAGCAATTCACTTTCTTTCTTTCTTTTTTGGTTACTGGGAATCAAACTCAAGACCTCATGCCTGCCAGGCAGGCGCTGTGCTGCTGACCTGTATCCCCAGCCCTCAACAGCTATTTTCTGACTAGCATTTAAGGAAAGGTTTATTTTGTTTAAACTTACAGTTTATGACGTGAGTTATGTCATCTTATGAATCTTTTTAATAGAAAATTTTCTCAATCAGTAACTCAGATTTCAGTGTCATAGATGGTTGTGCAGTTTTTGTTTTGATTGTATCATCTGTATTACCATTTTTAGGTTCAGTTTCTCAAATACTTTATCGAACTTAGTTTTTATGTCTATTAATGAGTATTCTGATGATCATAAGTAATACAGATTTTAATTCAGTGGTAGCCTTTAATTTAATGGTAGTACATTTGCTGGTCCAGCTTAGTAGAAAGTCATTTTGCATATGTATCTTAGGTTTTAGCTACAAGGCACTTCTCAGAGGCTTAAAACATAATAAAATATTTATTTGGTTCTGCCCTCAAGTGAATGTGAGTAAATTACAGGCAGTTGCCTTTTGTATGTCTCTTCACTCTGTGGGTGTGTGGCTGTGAGCGTGTGATACTGGTGAACCGTAGCACATGGTGAAGGGTGAACTGGTTGCAGTAAAACTATAACTGAGATGTAACTGAAACAGAACTCAAAACAACAAGCTTTCATGGTAAAGACTACTGCATATGTTGATGTGCTGTTACTTTAGGTGGTGTTGAGAGGAATGTTTGGGTTAGATACGTAGGGAATAAGTTGACCATTTGGGGAATCTGCAAGAGAGGCTTTTGAAGGGAGAAAGCAGGCTGGAGCTTCCAGATTATTTTGTGTGTGACTTTGAGCTGGTAGCCTGGAGAGTGGCACGCTCTGATTAGAGTTGCTGTGTGAGAAGGGTGTGAGTGAGTACAATAGAAGAGCCTTGTCTGGGGTTCATTCCTTAAGAATGCTGCTCTGCTGGCTCTGCACATTCCAGCAGCAGCAAATGCCACATTATATGCAGTAGGGCTGATTAGCATTTGCAGTTGTCTAACACCTGGATATTTTGTTTTGTTATATTGACATTGAGTGTGTGACCATCCCATTCATTTTGGAAGCACTGTATTTAATTTTATGAAAGTTGAGAAAACTGGGGTACACATTTGAAACTCTAAGTCTGATTAAAACTGTGATGTCTTCATAACACACAGGCTGGAAGACTAAATAATAATATAAAAAAGGATACCTAAGGGCCAGGGATTTAGCTCAGAGGTATAAGTGCCTGCCTGGCAAGTGCAAGGTCATGAGTTCGATCCCTGGTACAGAAAAAAAAAAGTATCTATAAATCAGATAAAAAAGGATTAGTGATGCAGAAAATGAGCAAAAAAAAAAAATGACATTAATTTATTTAAATAAAATAGACTGATGCTGGTCAATAAAAATGGTTAACTTTCTTAGGAAAATATACGTTAAAGCAAGAAATACAGGCTGAGATGTAGTTTAGTAGTAGAGTGCTTGCTTACCATGTAGGTGACCCTGAGTTCCATCCTCAGCACCACCACAAAACAGACAAAGAAGTGCTAAAACCTGGCACGGTGGCATACTCCTCCAGGTCCCAGCTGCTCAGCTGGCTGAGGTAGGAGGACTGCCCAAGCAGCATAGCAAAGACTCTCTTGTCCTTTAAAAATGAGCAAACTATTCATAATATGTGACTAGTCTGATCATATCCTTGTCCTGCCTGAAATATTTATTATTTTATTTTATTTTATTTTACTTTTTGTGGTACTGGGAACTGAATCCAGGGTTTTCACACTCAGTTACATCTCCAGTCCTTTTTTATTTTTTATTTTGAGACAGGGTCTCACTAAAAGTTGCCTAGGCTAGGCTCAAACTTGTGATCCTCCTGCTTCAGTCTCCTAGAGCATTGGAATTATGAGTGTGTACCCGCATGCCCAACTTACAAGTTCTTTCTATCAGCCTTACTTGAAAAGTTAATGACGTACCTCGTTGTTCCATTTAAGTTTTTTTTTGGTACCAGGGATCGAACTCACGACCACATGCTTGCAAGGCAGGCGCTTATGCCATTGAGCTAAATCTCTGGCCCCATTTAAGTATTTTTTTCCATTTTCTTATTTGCTTTTCTATTTTGGTTTATAGGTGAGGCCTTTCTAAAACTAGATGGAGGTTTCAATTTATATATTCAAATCTCATTTCCTTCTTGATTTTTCTGTAACCTGTAAGCTTAGATAATTTTTAACTTCTTTAGAAGTTTCATGAATGTGTAATTTTAGCTATTTCAATTTCTGTGTTTGTCTTTAAGTTTTAAGTCTCAAGATAAAACTAATCTTATAAAGTTAATCTTAGCACTGTCAGATTGCTGACAGTGATAGCTACTCTAAAGCTGTTGATTAAATAATTTTCCTTCCTTCCTTCTTTCCTTTCTTCCTTCCTATAGTATTTTTTTAAAATTTTATTTAAAGAGAAAAAACAAAAAAGAAAACAACGAAACAAAACAGAAAAAGGGTAGTAACAATACAGAATTCCAAAGGCAAAAAATAAAAGAACCATAAGAACAACAACAAAACAAAAACAAAAACAAAAACATGCCACTTGATAGGTTACATACTGTCATCATTGGAAATAGTTGTTCAAGTTACAAAATTAAAGCACACAAAGTAGACATTCAAACAGTGAGACTGTTCACAGTTCTGCTCAACAATCTAACAAAAACAGTAATGTGGTCATCTATCTTACACACTTAAACATACATGCAGTTATATCCTTTAGAGCACTTTCTTTTCCCCTCTTTTATATATATACATATATATATTTAAATTTTATTTTAAGGGGGAGGTAAAATTAAACACAACAAACCAAAACAGAACGGGACCTAAGAAACCATAAATTTCAAAGCTATACAACCAGGGATCTTCACTATCTGTCATATTGTCTCTTGTTTTCTTCCAAATGGTTGTCCATATCTTTGCATATGGGGAGCTCATACTAAATACCATAGCCAATTTTTTCACAAGATGTGTAGTTTACTCGCTCCCACTTGCTAAGGGGGGGGGGAATGGGACAGGATGCCATGAGATGTCTGATTCTCAGCCTGCCCACCAGCAGGATACAGCCGCCCCCCCAGAGAGGGAAGGAGCTCCTTGTTCTCCCGGTACCCCGAGTCAACCACACGGGTGCAGGTCCCGATGCGCCAGGGTCTCTCTCCTTCAGGCCGCCAAAAGTCTGCCACACTCTCAGCTGCGCCCAGAGAGGGAAGGAGCTCCTTGTTCTCCTGGCACCCCGAGTCAACCGCACAGTGCAGGTCCCGATGCGCCAGGGTCTCTCTCCTTCAGGCTGCCAAAAGTCTCCCACACTCTCAGCCGCCCCCAGAGAGGGGAGGAGTTCCTTGTTCTCCCGGCACCCTGAGTCAACCGCACAGTGCAACCGACACACCAGGGTCTCCCTCCTTCCTTTAGAGAGGGAACTTCCTTTAGTATTAACCAGTCTCTCACAATATATAGTATTAGGTTTCATTTGGCAGTAGTCTGTCCTTTAATGATTTTCCAGATTTTTTTTTAACCAAATTCACCCTATTTAATTTGTTTACAGAAATAAAAATTTAGTAGGCCAAAGGGAAGCTCATTGGTGGAGGTAGGAGCTGAGTGCATGACAAAAATTAAAATTCAGAAAATTAGTTTAAGAAATGAAAAAAAAATTCTGTTTTTTTTTTTGTTATTACTGATGAAATCCAGACAATTACTGCTGAGTTCCAAAAAATCTTACAGGATTTTTATTGTCATTGTAGTAAATTTATAAACTTTGGAATGCTTGCCTTTTTTATAATATATAATTTTTCACACTGTATCAGGTATGTCTTACTGTTTATCCAAGCCTTCTTTATAGCTCTCAGTAATTATGTGGATTACATAATTTTCTCATTAAAATATTTCCAAAGTATTTTTACATATGGATACTATTATGAATGAGAACTGTTTCTATATTTTCTAACTACTTATTTAGCTACTATAAATAAGAGTTCCATAGGTTTCTGTACACATCACTATCTTGTTTCTAATAAATATGAATTCATGACATTTAGCAATTTTAAATTAACTCTTCAGTGTTAATAGTGTTCCCTTTAGGCCTTCTATATACATAATCATATCTTTCATATCAGACGATAAACACAGGACTGAAACTAATTTTTTGTGTCTCAGGTACCTGTCTTATAGTAAGTAGTAAATAAGTATATAAATAAAGTTGAATGAGTAAGTAGAAGAGTGTGTGCCAGTATATTAACAGTAACTCCATTTTCTACTTGTCTCAATGTCTCTGAGCATCTTTTACTTCTATTTCTGAAAAACAAATTTAAAAAAAACTTGAATGTATAGGTTTGATTTCTTTCCCGCGGAAAGGATGGGTTAGTATGTTGCGAGAGTTGCTTGGAGGTTTCTGGGAAGCCCAGGTGAGCTGCCCAGGAGCTTGGCCTTGGGGCCGTGGCACTGAGCCAGGTTTGGAAGCGGCCCTCTCCTGAGAAGGACAGTGGGAAGCCACTCAGACCCATCAGCTCACTTGCTTTTCTGTGACAGCCTGGCTGCTGAGGTTTAGTGCTCGTTCAAGAGCAGGGCACCCCTCTCACTCCTCCTGGGCTGGTGTTGGCGGGGCAGGTTTCCCCTGGGTCGTCGCCTACTGATTTGGGGCAGGTGGGTCTGCCCAGGAAAGAAAGGCTGGAGTCCCAGGTGATGATCCTGTATTTCTTTCCACAACTGATCTTAGTGAAATGACCCAGTAGCGACACTGTGCTCCTTCCTAAATGTAGAGGACGTGCTGTCTGTCCAGCACAAGGTCTGGCCAGGGTGCAGAGTGGACTTGGTTTTCCAGGCCCTAACAGAGCAGCCAGCACCACTCCTAGCCCTGCAGACTAGCATGCATTGCCCATGGTGTCCTTGCTCGCTTTGTTCTCCGAGCTTAGACGCGATGGGATGAACTGAGCGATATGTTTGTTGATCCAGTTACAGATGTTTTCTTTAAAAAATTTTAATAATTTTATTTAAAAACTTACATTTGGAGTAATTACAGATTCATCGTAAGTTGCAAAGATAATACAGAGAGGTCCTGTGTCCTCTTCACTTAGTTTCCCCTTATGATTACATCTTGGGTAACTATAATAATGTGTTATTGAAACCAAGAAACTGGCATTTGTAGAATATATGTGCATAGTTTTATATAATTTATCACAAATGTAGATTCTGTAACCACCGAAGTCAAGATGCTGAGCTATTCCATAATCCCAGAACCCTGGGAGGCTGAGGCAATGGGATCACAAGTTTGAGCCCAGCCTGGGTAACTTTAGTGAGACCTTGTCTCAAAATAGAAATACAAAAGAGGGCTGGGGATGTAGTTTTATGTGAAGGCCCTGGGCTCAATCCTCAGTACTAGGAAAAAAAAAAAAAAAAAAAGGAAACAGCAGGGATCAAGAGAATCTGAGGGTAGTGTGCAGCTGAACCTTGGTAGCCAGGAATTGAAAGTAGGAGATTGAAACTGCTCAGGACCTGCAGAGTACTTTTCTTCTGCCACTTTCTCGGCTTCTGGGTATGTGCGTCTCACTTGTGATCCCATTGCCTCAGGCTGGCTGTCCTGTTTCTCAGGCCACTTAACTTGAAGGTGGTCACTACTCAGCTCTTCCAGCAGTCAGAGCAGCCCTGACTCATCTCTTTTCTGAAACTCCACGGAAGAGACTCAGCTGCGGGGACCCCTGTGTGTGAAGTTGTGGGCGGCTGCCGTGTCCAGGCATAGCTGCTGGCAACCTGCATTTGTGGTTTAGAGGGACAGTTTCCCGATGATGAAAAGATATAGCTTGCACGTGCGCTAGGCAGACTCCCCAAATATGTCCATTTTGGCCACAAAGATTTGTGTTATGGTTTATAGTCCAGTTTTTTTTAATGGACTGGACACAGGAAAAACGTATTTCTTTGTGCCCATTCTTGTTGGAAGGGAAGAAAGGGGCCATAAGTGGTAATGAGGAGAGAATTTGGTCAGACTCTGAATAGTTTCATGCGGTCCAGGATTTGGGGTAACGAGTACAGGCTTTAATCATGCCCCAGCCATTTCCTGTTCTTTTGGATATGCAAATCATAGCTTCCCAGGCTCAGTGTCTTCATCTGTGTTATAACAGGGCAAACCAGATGACCTTTAGTTTCTTCAGTTTAATATGCTAGGACTCTTTAAACTTCAACCCATGCTATTTATAAATGCCTTGTGTGCTAGGTCTGAATCCTGCCCTTGAAGGGCCCTAATCTTGTAGAGCAGTACAGAGTATTTTGTGAACGTTGGCATTCTTCCTAACTAGATGCCCCTTTCTGCCACATCTCATTAGTGACTCTTCAGATCCTACCTGCAAAGTGGGCTTCCCTCCTCCACCCTTTCCTAGGCCCACAATGTAGGCTCTCACAGTAGTTGTCTGTTGATTAGTATCTCTGTCTCCTCTTGTGTACTTCTCAGTCCAGCCCAGAAATTGCCTGCCAAGATTTAAAAAAAAAAAAATCATACTGTAAAATTAATTTTGGGGGAGTATACAGTCTATGAATCTTAAAACACAAATTTATGCATACACCTCCACAATTAGATACTAAACAGTTCCATCATTAAAAAAAAAAAAAAAAACAACTTTCTTGTGCTATTTCTTTATACTCACACCATCTTCCACTCTGAGTTCCTAATTGGACACGTTTCCAGCTGGCTGCTGTGGTCTAAAAGTACCTCTTCCGAATCATGGTGGGTTCCTCACATCCAGGGTGGTGATGATACTAGATGTCAGAATGAGGGGGCCTCTGAGAGATGATTAAGTTAGGAGTTGGAGTCCTCACTGAGAGGATGGTACACTAAGAAAACAGACTGGTGAGTGGTTGCTAGTCTCCACCTGTCACCAGCCAGGGACACGTAAGAAGACACCTTCAGTGGACCAGGAAGCAAGTCCCACCAGACACCAAAGCCACCAGCATCTTGTCAGCTTCTGCTGTGGGAAAGTTGTTTCTGTAGTTTGTAAGCCAGCTCTTCAGTTTATGGTGTTCCATGACAGCAGCCCAAAAGGAGTAAGATGCTGGCTGCTTCACTCCTTGGAAAGCCTCTGAGTTGTTGGAGGCATTGATACTTTCTTTTGAGTAGCAATCCATTGTGTGGATGTAAGTTTATCCATTGGAGGATATTTTGGTTTCCGTTTTCCGGGAGTTCATGAATAAAGCAAGTATAAACATGTGCACAGAATTTTAAGTGACCATCAATCTTTATTTCTCTAGAGGCAGTACCCAGCAGTGGCATTGCTCGGTCATGTGATATGTGCACGTTTAATCTTTGAAGGAACTATCAAAGTGTTTTCCCTCGTGGCTGTACTGTTTCATGCTGCACCAGGAGTGTGGGAGGACTGCAGGTGTGCTGTGTTCTGCCTCACTTGGTACGTCACCACAAGGCCTGAGCAGGGGACAGAGTCCGGGGCCCTGTGCACAGCAGGTGAGCCCTGTGCTCTGAGCTCAGTCTGCAGCCCTTCGTTTGCACTTCTCTAATGACTAATGATGTTGAACAGTTTTTCTCATGCTTAACCGCCACCCATGTTGTCAAGAACAGTGAAGGCCTGGCATTTTTATCCTACGTACAAGTACCAAGTTAGCTGGCCACAGTGTCAGAGATGCTGGCAGAAGACATGGGCCTTCTTCGAAGTCAGAGAGAAAGGACTGAATCATTCCCAGGACATCAGCAGAACAAGCTTCTGGCTCATGCGAGCTGCCTTTGCCTCACAGGTCCCACCAAGACAGTGACAGATAAGAACTCAAGCTTAGAGAGCCAAAATCTCATGAGAGCCAAACAAACAAACCCAGCCAGACCTTTGATACAGGGGTGGGCATCATGTTTGCCATGTCCTGCGAAGTGCACAGATTTTTTTTCTGTTCTGGCACGAGATACTCTCTTTCTACTGTTTGACATACAGACCCTCTTGAGAGACAGTCTGTAGCAGACTTCTTAACTAACAAGCACAGTTCCTTGGTGACATGTCTCTTCAGGTTCTCTGTTTTTTGTTTTGTTTTTATTTGTGGTATTGGAGATTGAAACTAGGGCCTTTACACTGAGCTGTATGCCCCCCCACCCCTTTGTATTTTGAGACAAAGTGTTGCTAAGTTGCTTAGGCTGGGCTCAAACTCTTTTTTTTTTTTTTTTTTTTTTTTTTTGGTACTGGGGCTCTAACTCGAGACCTGGAGCTTGCCAGGCAGGCTCTTATGCTATTGATCTAAATCCCCAGCCATGGGCTCAAACTCTTGATCCTCCTGCATCAGCCTCCCAGAGTGCTAGGATTACCGGTGCATACCACCACCCCTGGCTTTTTGCTAATTTTTTTTTTTTTTTGATGGTTTGTTTTCTTCCAGCTGAGTCTTGAGAGTCTTTTAGTATGTTCAGGATATGTAAGTTCTTTGTCAAGCATGTGACTTTCAAGTGTTTTCACCTGCTCTGTACTTTTCATTTTTCTTAAGTGTCATTCACAGCAAAATGTTTTTGTTTGGAGCTGAGGGTTTAGCTCAGTGATGTAAGTGCCTGCTTGGCAAATGCGAGGTCGTGAGTTCAATCCCCAGCACCAAAAAAAAAAAAAATTTTTTTTTTTTTTTGTTACCAAGTTTGTGTGCAAGTCCTGCGGGCTGCTGTTCCACTGTCAGTTCATTATTCAAAGCCTTAGAACTGTTTCTATCTGCTTAATGTGTGCACTGTCTCAGGGACCTCTGGATTTGACATCATCAGTATTGAGTAGCATCAGACTCATGCATGCATAGCCTACGGGTGAGCCCAAAAATTGCTTGTATATGTGTGGTGGGGGTGACTGTTGGGGATTGAACACAGGGCCCTTCACATTGAGCTACATTCTCAGTTGCCCTACCCTCTTTGAGACACAGGTTCATTCAGTTGCCCAGGAAGGAATTGAATTTGTGATCCTCCTACCTCAGCCTCCCAGCATGCTAGGATTACAGGCATATACCACCATACCTGGTAGTAGAAATTACTTTCTTGAGTTTTCTGTCTTTCAATTTCTCCTGTATTTTTTGTTCCCTTTGTGAGGTGGCAGTGGGGAGCTTTTCTTTCCTCTGTCTGGACACTGGATGTAGCTAACCACCCTGCCATGTACTTCCACACGGTCTGCACCTCTAGGCCAATCAGTGGGAGGACAGAGGATGCGGAGAAGCCAGAGTTGGGCTTCTGCACTCTGTTACTCCAGCCATTGCCTGACCCTGAGCATAAGGCAGTTCGATGGAGAGGTCAACACATTCTTGCTGCATGTCAGAAGTTCCCTTTCTCTTGTCTTGGGCCACAACTGGAGGAACTCCCTCTGTGCCGTTTCCATTTCTGTGTGGCCTGGTGACACTAGAGGGGGAAACTGGTCATGTCACAGTGGAACAGTCTTCCACTGTTCTGTTTGCTTTCGAGCTTCCTTGAAAGTAGTGCTCAGTGTGTGCCCTTCAGGCTTTATGGCTGGAATAAATTTGAGGTCTCCTCTGTCTCTGTAGCCACTGATGTCTGTGTTTCCTTGTTATTTTAGGCCTAACTCCTTTCTAGGGGTCACCCCTGTGTTTGCCACTATCGTGGGCCATTCTATATACTTTTTTGGGAAAAATCATGTCATAATTAAATTGTAATTGGGGCTTGTCCAAGCAAGGCTTAGTACCTTGCCATGCAAGTCGGCTGTGATTTGCAGGAACATAACTCCATGTGCCTCCAGTCACAGCTGAGACCTCAGCAGTCCTGTGGTGCTGTAATGCTCCAGGGCAAGATTACATCAGCTGCGGACATCCTGGTTCCTTGAGAGCACAGTAGTAATAATAATAATAATTTAAAAAATGGTTTCACCTGGGGGAAAGGAGGAACATCTTAGTAACCTGTCATCTCTCCCCACTGTCCTCATCAACATAAGATCTTTATTAGTTTAAGATCACTGCCGCCCTCCGAGTCACCTGATAATCCTCTCACCATTTCCCTCAATATAAATGTGATTGATAAATACCAGTGTTCTGGCTGCCTCGTGATGTTTTGTTCCCCGTGATGTTTTGTTCCCCGTGAACAGCTGGCCATCCCAGATCTCCACTGCGTTGCTGTTTTCACCATGCACTGTAACACTTTGAAGGAAATTGAATACTTACTGCAAAGGTGTCTGATATGCCATGCACCTTTATGTTCAACCAGACTGATACAGACATTGTCATAAACATTGTCATTTGTGCAGATTGAGATTGTACACAAACATCTCCAGCCAGTAAGGCTTCTCTTCCAGCAGAGCTTGTGTGTACACAGAAAAAAAAAATCTGCAGCGGGCCTGTAGATAGAGTGTACACACAGATCTATTGCAGGGCATTGACGTTTTGTCAGTTTTAACTGTTGCTTTTGGAGAAATGGACTTCTTGTCCCACTTTATCATGCTGGAAGACACCCTCTGTTGTGGTAGCTTTCTATCACTGTGACAGTACCTGCGGTAAGTGGCTCAGGAGAGCCTGTTTTGGCTCACTGTCTCAGAGGTTTCAGTCCATGGTCAGCTAGCCTATGGCGAGGCAGGGGATCATGGCTGGGATGGTGAAGGAGTCCTGTTCATTCTTGGTGTTGGAAACAGAGCAGGAAGAGGAAGGGCCAGGGGCCCCACATCCCATTCAGTGATCCCCAGGGACTTGACTGCTCCCACTAGGCCCCACCTCCTGGTGGCTCTATCACTTCCCACTGATGCCCAAGGTGGGATGAAGCTATGTGGGAATTCAGGAAGCAGTCAAGATCCAAACCACAGCACTGTCTCTCAGGATTTATGTTTAAAGTAGGTCTGGGTTGGGGGTGTCACTCAGGTTGAGTGCTTGTGTTAGTGCTCTGAGCTTTGTGAGGCCCAGGATGTGTTCTGTCAGGTGCATGGCCAGTGGCATCTAGCTCAGTCCTGACACTTAGTAAACATTCGTGTTGAACAAGTGATAGAGTCCCCGTGATGTGGAGTTTGTTTTGTCACTACATTTGAGTTTCCTAAATGTACGCCATCAAGTGCCACCTTTCTTTTTGTTTGGTCATTTGTTTATGAGAAGAAGAATGAAGACCATGTTATGTCAGTGTGGCTGAAACAGTTGTGCTGTGCACACATAATTTTAAATGTGATACAGTGGAGAAGAAAACTGACATTGGAGCTTGTTAAGATAGTATGGTAGGTTTTAGCTCGAATGTGAAGATCCCTTTTGTTCCTCTAGCTTCGAAATGGGGATGCTAATTCTTTAGTTTTGATGAATACCTGATTTTGGGGGCAGCGTTGAGATTTGAACCCAGGGACTTGCTCATATGAGGCAAGTGCTCTGCCACTGAGCTGCATCCTCAGCCCTTTTAATTTTATGTTTGAGGCAGAGGCTAAGTTTCCCAGGCTAATCTCAAATTAGCTATCTTCTTGCCTTAGTCTGTTCAGTAGCTAGGAGGCATGTCCCACCACAACCGGGTTGGGTAGATGGTTTTCTATTTTGTAGGTCCCTGACACAAGGTTTTCGGCAAGTATTTTTCCCTCTCTGTGGAAATCAGTTTTATCTCTTCTTATGTATCAGCGGAGGAAAAGGACTTCTTCCCCTACTTTGAAGGCTTGTATAATTCTTACTTACTGCTCTAACACCTGTTGCATGATAGCAGCAAGAAAAAAATATAGGGGTTGATAAAGTGAATCATCCTAACAGCACTGCTAAGATCCACTGATTGCCAAAGGTGAAGCCTACTCATTACATTTCACCCGCCAAGAAAACTCAGGAAATAGCTTTGCAGCACAACCAAATTGTTTTCGACTTATAAATAAATCTCTCTGGTTTTATAATTAACTCACATTTTTATTGGTTTCTTCTTATTACCCAGTGACGTTCTAACTTGATAACCATCTGCAGGCTCTTTGATTGATGCCAGATCTTGAAAGGAAGCTCAAGCTCTGTCCCAAGTGAAGGCCAAGTTACAAACTGGCCCGTCTCTGTGGGTGGTGCAGAACCACAGGGAACCATGCCCAGTTCTATGGGGGGGGGTGGTTTAGGCAGCTCCTGCGGTGCTTTTCATGTAAGAAGGAGGCAGATGAAGGAAGCAGGAGGAAATGTCTAATCCCAGCACTCGAGAGGCTGAGGCAGGAGGATCACTGTGAATTCGAGGCCAGCTCTGTGCTACATTGTGAGTTGGAGGCCAGCCTAAACTACAGTCCTTTGAGACCTTGTCTCAAAAACAAAACAAAACAAAACAAAACACCAGACGAAAAGTAGACTGAATTGTGCACACTTTGTTTGGGAAAAGGTGATGTGATTGAAATCTATGTGCAGGAAAGTGAGTTTGGACAGGCAGGCTGCACACAGTGTACTCTAAGTTTGGGAATCTTTCTGGATCAAATCCCTTCCTGTTGCTTTTTTCCAGTAGGGTTTATATACTTCTGAAAAGTTCCTGAATCTCAGTTTTCTCCTAACTTTGACTTGGCTTTTGTGAGAATCAAATGATCCTTATTAAATACCTGGTATAATATTGGGCATTTGGTGAGGGGTAGCAGATGGGCTGTTCCTTTGCCCTAGATTGCTAAAGGCCTTGAGTGCCGCTTTAACAATTATGCCGGCGCTTTAATTACACTCACTTTCTGGTGAATGTTAAATTACTTCAGGCAAGAGGAAGTGTTCACTTTCACAGCATTGAAGCACAGCTCTTTTGAGAAGTGTGCAGTGCTAAGAATACTTAAAGAGTATGAGTGTCTGGCCTTCTGGCTTCCCTAGGGTACACTGAGTGGATATAAAACAGAGAATACAGTGGATGCATATAAGTAACAAATCTTCTTTTTAAAAATATTTTCTTGAGGAGGTGCAGTCTTGGTCCTGTAATGTGTCTGTTTTGTGCTGTTGGCTTCTCTTACTTCCTCACAGCCTGAGTTTTCCTGCTACTCTTCTTTCATTCCCATCTTTATCCATGTACCTGTTGATTTTTTCCAAAAAGCAGATTTGAATAAAGTTAAACTGTGTACTAGACCACATTGGAGACTGACAGGTGAATGACTCAGGGCTCTGCCCTGATGTTGCTCACACTAAGAAAATAGATAGACAAAGTGAGCCAGGCTCAGCCAAACTGAAAAATTTGTGGACAAGGGGTTACTGAAAATAAATGGTGGCAAGAAGGAAGGAGTAAAAATGATGAAGATATGACACGTCTGTGTACCAGTTCCCCAGGCTGAATGTAATTATGTATTGTAAACATATTAATACAAACTAAAAATGGGCCCAGCCAGTCGTGGTGATGCATGCCTGTAATCTCAGCACTTGGGAGGCTGAGGTAGGAGAATTGTTGTGAGTTTGAGGCCAATCTGAACTGCATAGTGAGACCCTGTCTCAAAAACACAAACAAATATGTTTTTATTATAACAAAAAATAGGATAGCATCAATAAAACTAGTGGAATATTTGGTCATGCTTCTACGAAACTAATGCAGTAACATTTAGTTTGATAGAAGCAGTTACAGTTCTCAGTGAATCCTCAAGGTGCTTGTCAGAAATTTTTGATCTAATTTTACTCTGTGTGGTATATCATTGAAAATAGTTGTTCAGAAGGCCAGGTATAGTGGTGCACACTTGTAATCCCAGCATTTGGGAAGCTGAGGCAGGAGGATCACCTCATGTTTGAGGCCAGGTTGGGCTATGTAGACTCTTATCTCAAACAAACAAAAAAATTTTCCATACTGCTAAAAGTGATGCCACAGATAAGGTGTGATTGTGAGATGAGCAACAATCTTCTCTGGGAAGTGGTGAAGAAGTGTACTGAAAACTTGAGACATTTCTAGCTAAAAGAATGGACCATACATGTTTAAATACTGCTGGAGCCCTGCACGGTTGGGTCCTGAAAATAATGTCTAAAAGTTGCCTGATACTATTACAAGTCTGCAACCTTGTGGGCCATGTTACTACTGCCCAGGGCCCCATTGCAGCTCACAGGTCACCTGCCAGCTGGACACACCTGTGAGCATAATAAGAGGCGTGTACTTTTTCCCTTGGTACAAACAATGTAGCCCTTTAGTTTAGTAGCAGTTAAGAAAGGTCTGTTAGTTCTTTCTTTAAATAAAATGGGAGTGCACTTTTTCTTGTAAATAATGCAGAACTTACTTTCCTACCCAGCTGTTCTCTGTTAGCTTGTGTACCAGCAGTGCAGCCTGGCCCTGGCTCTGCTCTGTCCAGTGAGCCTGAGGCACCGAACCACTGCTATTCTGTGCCTTCCCCACCCTGCCCCTGCCGCAGCTGCTCCCTTCTGTCACTGAGAGTTTTGCCACTGTAAGGGGAGTTACAGTGTAACTGTCTTTTGCAACTTTATTTCATTTAACATAATGCCCTCAGGGTTCATCTACCTTATAGCATGTGACTGGAGTTTTTTCTAAATAATATTTATATATATATATATAGGTATATATACCTATATATATATATATATCATTCAGCTCGCTTCTACCTCTGAGGTGAGTAATGATGCAGTGAACATGATTTCTCTGAGATCTTTTTTTAGTTGTTTTGCATACATAACCAGAAGTGGGATTGCCAAGTTACATGGTAATTCTGTTCTTAATTGGTTTTTTTTGAAGAGAAATAGGATTTCACTATTTTTCCCAGACTAGCCTTGAACTCCTGGGCTCAAGTGATCCTCCTGCCTCAACCTGCCAAGTAACTTGGACTGCAGGTGTGCATCTCTGAACTTGAGCCCTATTTTAACTTTTTTGAGGAATGGCCATACTGTTTACATAGTCACTAGAACACTACACTCCCTCAGATAACCTAGAAGGTTCTAATTTCTCCACATGTTCATCAAAACATATTTTTCCAAGGGTTCTTTTGAAAGTGGCCATCCTAACATAGATGTGAAGTGATAATTCATTGTGGTTTTGAGTTGCACTTCCCTGATGCTTAGTCTTTTGATGTCTTTTCATGTTTCTTAGCCATTTCTTTCTGTTTGTTTGTTTTTATGAGACAGTCTCACTATGTAGTTCAGGCTGGTCTTGGACTCACTGTGTAGCCCAGGTTGACCTTGACCTCATGGCAATCCTACTTCAGCTTCCTGAGTGCTGGGATTACAGGCATGTGCCACTATGCCCAGTTTGTTGGCCATTTCTGTGTCTTCTTTGGAGACTTGTCTATTCCAAGTCCTTTGTCCATTTTAAAATCTGATTTTTTAAATTGTTGCAGAGTTGTAGGAATTCCTTACATATGTTGGAGATTAACTCTTTTTCAGATACATGGTTTGCAAGTATTTTCTCCTTTTCCACTTTTCACTGTGTTGAATATTTTCTTTGCTGTGTAGAAGTTTTTAAGTTTGATGAAGCCCCATTTGTCTGTGTGCTTTTGGTGTCAGATCTAAGAAGTCAGTGCCAGATCTAACATCAGGAAGCTTCCCCGATGTGGTTTCTTTTATGATATCTACAGTTTCTGGCTGTATGTTTAGGTCTTTAATCCAGGATTAGTCCTCTCTTATGGTGTTCTTTATGTTTTGAGTAGGGAATAAACAAAATTTTTATTAATAGAACTATATTGGGAATTTGCAGCATTCATTAACCTCTCTGTCCTTCCTGACTTCCTATCTTCTTTCCAGCTTGACCCTCATGGGCTCAGGTGTATAGTTGTTCACACTTGCTGTGACTTTAGTAGGGTGACAGGGAATTCATTTTCACATGTTCTTGTTTGTCCCTTGGTTAGCAGGAAGAAGATGAGCCTTAAATCTGAACGCCGAGGAATTCATGTGGATCAGTCGGAACTCCTGTGCAAGAAGGGATGTGGTTACTACGGCAACCCCGCTTGGCAGGGCTTCTGCTCCAAGTGCTGGAGGGAGGAATACCACAAAGCCAGGCAAAAGCAGATTCAGGAAGACTGGGAACTGGCAGAGCGGTAAAAGAACTTGCCTAGAAGTGGTGTAACAGTCTTTGTTTGTTCTTTCTTTTCTTTTTTCTTTCTCTTTTTTTTGCTTTTTTGGGACAGAGCCTTGCTGTGTGTAGTTTAGACTGGCCTTGAACTCACTATGTAGCCTAGGCTATCCTCAGGCTTGCAGTAGTCCTCTTGCCTCAGCCTCCTGAGTGCTGGGATTGCAGGCATGCACTACCATGGGTTCTTTCATTTAGACAGCTAGGCCCTTGGGTGGAAGGGGGCGATGGCATGCTTCCAGATGGAGAGTAGCAAGGTACTGTATGTGATGTACCTAGCTTGGGCTGGGCACGGCGCTCTGAAGCGTTATTTCCCTTGCTCTTGCATCCAGACTGGCGAATAGCACAGCAATAAAACACTGAGTAGTATAGAAAACTGTCGATTTCCTTGTACTCTGAAATTAACTTTTCCTTCAAAATGGGATTTGTTAGTCAAAGGTAGTTTGTATTCGTTAGAACTAGGATTATGATACAGTTGAAAGATGGATCAGCTGGTGAGCTGGTGACTGTTACTCCTTTGTGGAGCACCCTTAAAACTGTAAAGCTGTTTCATTAGAAGGTCAAACCAGCTAGACAGCTTCTGCTGATTTTTTTATATCCCACCAACCAGTGTGTGTTGTATGACCGAAATGCTGGCATCTGTGTTGAACTCAGAGTTATAAAGCTCGCTCCTTGCTCTGGTGACTGGTCGATCAAAGAGAAAATACGCAGAGCATCAACAGTTTCCTCGGGCTTCCTGGGCTCCTGACAATTTCAGTTGGTCGAATTTCACAGAGAAGGTGAAGGCGATGGGGCATGAGTCCCCTCAGCTCTGCCCCTTTCCACATCTCTGTTAGCTTCTGTCTCAGGGAAAGGTGCGCTCCTGGTCCACCCTAAGACTGTCCCATCCTAAGACGGACAGCACCTCTGCTTGTGTTAGTTTCTGCTTCTTAACTGCTTCCAATCGTGGCCCTGCTTGTGATTTCCTATAGCAGTATTTCTCACTTTTGGAAGTTTAGAAAACATAAATTACACTTTTGTAAATTTTGATTTGCGTTAGCTGACATTTGCAGTACAGATATCCAGCAGTTTTTCTCACATTTGATCAAGGCTGGGTCCCCTGGAGCGCCTGTGAGCACAGGGAGTCTGGGGCTCACCCTCAGAGGCTCTGTCAGCGCTGGGCGTGTGCCCAGGGTCTGCTTTGCTCGCAGCCCTGAGCTGCTGCAGCCGCTGTCTACCTTAGCGTCCTTTGGAAGCCCTCATTCTTTAGATGGTGTCGAGCGTTGCCCAGATAGCTGCGATTCATTCCTTTCCCCAGCCCAGACATTCTCCTCCCAGCCTAGTGCGTCAGCTGATGGCCTCACTGTGTATCCAGTTAGCGAAGACGCTGGGGAGTCATTTGCAGTCTCTCCTTTAGCCCCCTTCACACCTGCATTCCTTAAGCAAATTCCCTTTATTCTAAGTTCAGAAAAGTCTTAGGAATGTCATTGTTTTTACTTCTGTTTTTTAGGCCCTTATTTTATCGCTGAAACTTTGTCATTTAGTGTACTCCTAATTATTATTTTTGTCATGAGTATCTCTGTCCTCAGTTGTTCACACAGCTACTTGCATTAATTTTCTGAGGCACAGATCTGATAATAATACCTTCTTGGCTCTATAATCTCTCTTGGTTTCTTGCCAAATAATGAACTCCAGAATAATAGTGGGCTTCGCAGCCAGGGCTCCTTCCCCTCTAGCACCTTCCTGTGTACCCAGTGTCGCAGCCCCCAAATGCTGCAGTCCTCTGCTCACACTGAGCTTGCTGTGAGACAGAGCACACACTTTCACATTTGGGGTTTCTTCTTCTTTCATTCATAGGATCCTGTTTCTCCCCTAAGCCCAGATGCCATCATTATAAAAACCTCTGACTCTTGCAGAAGTTAAGTTGTTCTGTCCTGTGCTTTCACAGAGCTTAATTTTTGCTCCCTTCTATGTGAATCACCCCATTAAACAGTAATTATTTGTTTGTCTCTATTTCAACTTGAGCTTATTGGAGAAAAGGACCGTGACGGTGAACATTTTAGAGCATTCAGTGATAATAAATAGCTGGCTATGGCATGTGTGTTACAGGTTCTCCTCTGCTAGTAGGCTGTTTCACATAACCCTAGCATAGTTCCCGAAGCACGTAACCTGTGGAGACATTCCCATCTGAAACCTGTAGAAGTACACATGCTGTTGCCTTCTATCAGAGACGTCAGGCCCATTTGGTACATGTTGCCTCTAGTTGTATAATATTTAGATCCTCCTGAATTAACCCAGTGATAGCCTTTAGTTACAAGAGAAACTTAGGTATTATCTCAGTCGTTCATAATCCTCTTGTGAATTTCAGCCTTCAGCGGGAGGAGGAAGAGGCCTTTGCCAGCAGTCAGAGCAGCCAGGGGGCCCAGTCGCTCACATTTTCCAAGTTTGAAGAAAAGAAAACCAACGAGAAGACTCGCAAGGTTACCACGGTGAAGAAATTCTTCAGTGCTTCTTCCAGGGTCGGATCTAAGAAGGGTAATTTTCTAATGCTCTTTTTTTCTTCTCTAGCTAAATGACAGAGTAGATCCGCAGTGTACATGGTGGGCGCAGCTTTCTATTTCTGTAAGCTTTTAGGGAACACTAGCCCAGATTTGAAACCAAAATTAAGTTAGGGGGCCAGACGGTGTGTAAGTAGTGCTGTCTTTAATTGGAGGACATTGTGTTTTAGTGTGATTCTATAGGGAGAATAAGGACAATTGGAAAGCGTTTTGTTTTGTTTTTTGGTACTGGAGATCAAACTTACAACCTCACGCTTACCAGGCAAGTGCTTGAGCCACTAAGCTAAATTCTCAGCCTGATAATTGAAATAACTACTTTGTAAAATCCATTCCTGTCCAGATGACTGTGTCTTTGGTGGCTTTATGTTTTGGATCTTAGTTCGTCCCCTTTGTGTGATACCCTTGCGTCTGCACCTCATTGACATAGCCGTTTTACGCTTCAAAGTCCTCTTGAGAGGTTTTCTCAGAGGCAGCTTGTGTCTTGAGGAAACAGTCAGGGAACAGATAGGAGAAGGGTCATTGTGCCCTGGGGGATGAAAGTAACTCATTAGGTGTGTTTTTTAGTGTGTGAATTTGTATGTAGATGGCCTTGTCCATACTACTTCCTAATATGCTGTACAGCCATAGGCAGGTAGTCGGTAATGCCACAGTCCTCCTTCATCAGAGGGGCCTGGTCTGAAGCAAGAAGAGAATATGTTAGGGCCCTGTCTCTGAACCTTGAGCTGCTACTTAAGAACTACAGAGCACATTGAAGATGGTGACAGAGACTGGGAGGAGCCGTCTTCTCAGAGCCTTGTTTCTTGAGGTCCAAGTGCCACCTCAGGGTGACTTGGCTGGCTAAAGGCAGGAGAATGAATAATAGTACTGCCCTTAAGACTCTTCCAAGCGCAGTGATTATTGCTACTTTCTTTTGTCTCTTTTTTTTTTTTTTTTGTATTGGGGATTGAACTCAGGACTTCGCGTTTGCCAAGCGGGCACTTACACTGCTGAGCTAAACCCCCAGCCTGCTTTCTTTTATTTTATTAAAAGGAAATGCTACTTATAGCAGAAACAGACACTTTTCCTTAAGAAATGCATATGTTTAGCTGGTCACAGTGGCACTTGCCAGCTACTCAGGAGGCTGTGGCAGAAGGGTCACTTGGTCCCAGAAGTTGAAGGCTAGGCTAGGTAACATAGCAAGGCCCTGTCTCATAAACAATAAAATGAGAAATACACACCTTTAAATAATCTTTTTGTTCACATGATTAATTTGGAGTTATTTTCTGGTTGGCTAGAGTGTTTTGGCTCAGGCTTTATTAGAAGTCAGTGTAGTAGAGGTTTTGGACTCTCCTGGTTTGAGTCCCAGCTTTGCTGTTTGCTCACTGTGTGACCTTGGACAGTCTAATCTCTCTGAGGCCTGTCTGTGCTGAGGGAAGCTGACACCTGCCAGAGCCATGTGATGAGGGCTGAATGAGCTGGTGTGTGGAAGGACACCCACAATGGGCCTCTAGGAAGTGTTAGAATTTTAAGGTACAGGGGTGTTTCTGTTGGAATAATCTCTGCTGGTAAGAAACTCAAGCCCTTGATCAAAGACACCAACACCTATTTAGTTTAAATTCTGTTTCCTGCCAAGGACACATGTCATTAGCCTTACAAATTTATGCTATGTAATGAAATGGTATATATTTACTATAACAGATGAAATAGTAAAAAAAAAAAAATTATAAAGCCAACTGCTTTAACTTCCTCATTGCACAAATAACATGAAAATCCATCAAGTTTGACTAATTTACCCAACGTCATATAATGAATTGGTGGATTAGAACTTAGGTCTCCTAACTCCCAGTTCAAGTTTTATCCATTTTACTTCTTTACCTCAACTATGTGTGTACCTTAGAAAATAAGTTTATATGTATAAAGTACTAAATATATATGTATTAAACAAGGTTTCTGTTACTTAGACACATAACAAAGTCATGTCCTAAAATCCTCTGTACAGTGTGTACTATATGATGAAAAAAGCTTCCTAATCCAGTCCAGAGCTTGTAATTTTCATTGTAAAAACTTACATATAGAATACTTTACCTTTCTTTTTCTTTTGAAGCTATTTTTTTGTCCAAAAAATGAGGTATCCCTTAAAGCATGAAAAGTACTTATCTGTAGGAATGCTTTGATTCTGTTGTTTGGGGTGGAGTGTGTGTGTGTGTGTGTGTGTGTGTGACAAAGGATTGAACCCAGGACCTTGTGTATGTTATACAAGTGCTTTACTCCTGAGTTACATCCCCAGGCCTTTTTAAATTTTATTTTTAGACAAGGTATTGCTAAATTACCCAGATTGGCCTCAAACTTGTGATCCTCCTGCCTCAGTCTCCCAAATAGCCAGGATCACAGGTGTGTAACATTGTGCCTGGTTATCTGGAGGTCTTGGTGCAGTCTGGCCGTGCCCACATATCCAGCAGCAGGGAATCATACTCACTTTGCCATGTTCTTTGTTAATTGGTCTTATCTTGATTGCTAGATTTGTACTTTAGATTTTTACTTTTGTAGTTTTTATATGCAGAAAGCTTCAAGTGTTTAAAAATACTTCATGTTGGAAAAGAAGATGCTCTTGGATCGTTGTTTCCCAGATTACTTGTGTAACTTTGGCAGATGAACTTTTCATTTCAGCCTGGTTACTTGTTGGATCCCTGTATGTGGGTAAGGTTAGTCTATACTATGTGCAATTTGTTTTTTCTTTTCTGTATTGGGGATCAAACCTAGGTCCATGCACATACTAGGCAAGTGCTCTAACACTGGGCTGCACCCCCATCCTGCTAAGTGTAGTTTTAACTCATTTAGGTCAGGACTAGAAATAGATATTTTGTATTCTTTATTTTGCTTCTTTATATACAATGTGCTTACTCTTGATGTTTTACTTATAGTAGTAACACAAAAGAAAACTCTTAACCTACACCAACTCAGGTGCAAACAAAATACCTTCTGAGGAATTTGAAGAATATTTTCACATCCTATTAGAGCTAGATGTATATACACATGAGGTAAATGGAACAGCTTGACTGTGAAGACTCAATTAACTTACAGTTTTTAGTAGGTTTTTTGTCAGGATGAAAATGCTGTATAGGTTATAGAAGAAATCATAATGCCTGGATGAGTTGAGATACTTGCTCATATATTCCAAAATGCCCCTTTCTTTTAGAGATCATATAAATGTTTTCACCCAGGGTAGAACCTTGTGTCCTCTGCTTACTGCCCACATTCCCCGGGCCTTACCACTGAGCCACATCTCTAGCCCCATCTTACTTTGTATTATGAGACATGGTCTTGCAATCTTACCCAGGCTGAGACTGAACTTGTGGTCCCCTGCCTCAGTCTCCCCTAGCGTTGGTATCTCAGGTGTGTGCCACCATTCCTGGCTTGTACCTCTTTTACAAACTTTGCTTCTAGGAGTAATAGCTTTTCTTTTTTCAGAATTCAAATACCAGTTTCCTTGCTATTCTTCACTAAGATGACCTAGGGCTTCTTGGAGAAATGAGTGATTCTGGTGCTGAATTGGGAAACAAGGGCTCCCTCAAGGTTTTGGGGAGATGTCCGAGGACTCAAAAGCTGGCTTGAAAGGGTTACTACTGCCTACTACCAAATGTAGTACAATTTGAGTTATTGAATAAGTCTACAAAATAGAATGTAACTAATTGAACAATGTGTAAGTCTGTTCAACTAATAAATAAATGAGTAAGACATTCACTGCGCATAGTGGCACACGTCTATGATCCCAGCACTTGGGAGCTGAGGCAGGGGGATTGTGAGTTTAAGGCCAACTTGAGCTACTTAGCAAGATCCTATTAAAAAACTAAAAAACAAACAAAAAACATATCTGGTTAGGTGAGTGTCATCAGTGGATGCTAATCTAAAATGAGATTAGGAAGTTTCCCAAGGAACAAGTTACTGAATATGATCCCACATTAACTCCCTGCTTTGTTTGTTAGGGCTTCTATGGATGTTTCATTACATAAGCATGATGGTTAGTTAATTCATTGGCCATTGGTAATTTAAAATCTGCAGCCCCTCTTCTCTCCCCAGAGTTTAGAGTGTAGGGTTGAACCTGCTCACCTTCTGATCACAGGGCTGGTTTGTCTGGTTACCAGCCCTCTCCAGAAGCTAATAGGTGCATTGTGATAAAGGGGCTCTTTATGGGCAACAGACAGTGCTGTCACTGAGGCAATCCCAAGGGTTTTAGGACCTCTGTGCCAAGAGCCTGGGGCAAAGATGAGGTGTATATTTCTTAAACTATGGACTATCTCCCTCTCATCTGTGTTGTATAATAATAGAACTGCAATATTCTACTGAGCTCTCTTTTTATATTAGGATGATCAGAGAAACAAGGAGGTTTTGGTGCAATTAAAAATTAAGATACAAAATTTTTTAAAAAGATACAAAATATGGTTTTATTAGATTAGAAATGGTATTAATCATCTTGGCTCTTAATTCTTCAAATTTATTAGTGAAGATTTTGCTTTCATAGGATTACTTAGAATATCAGTTGACTTAATGTATCATCTGCCATTCAGGCAGCCATTGCGTCTTGGTTACTTTTCTCTTGTTGCTGAAACAAAATACCTGATGCCCAAAATTAAGGATGGAAATTTTATTTAGCTCACAGTTTGTGGAGGTTTCAGTCCATAATCTGCTGGCTGCAAGGCAGGGTGAGTCATATCAGAGGGCAACAGTTCATGGCATTGGAAGACAGCAAAAGCAACAAGAGCAAGAAAGGAGGAGTGCAGAGGGAAGACTCTGTCCCTTACATTGTATGTAGACTACCCAACCTAGGGTGGGTGTAGTACTCATTGCCATAATACCAGCATTGTACCATGAATCAGTCATAAACATTAGAAGCCTGCCCCCATGACCACATGAGGCTTTGAGGGGACATCTAGATATAAACCGTAACGTTCTCCCCCTGGTCCCTAGACACTCATATACCTTTCTTTACGCAAAAGGCATTTAGTCCATCTCCAGGATTTGCCAAAGTCCTAATAGTTTCAGCATTGCAGGAAAGTCCCAAGTCTGAGATCTAAGACAAACTCCTAGCTGCAATTCCCTTCCAACATTCAGTGGCACAAGGTAGATATTTCCATACCAAAGTACAAATGGGGATACCAAGCATTGGGACCAAAGTTAAGTCCCACATCTAGCATAGAAAAAATTTAGCCCTATAGTTCCATATGGAACATCTGAAGCAGTCTGTGGTACATTGGAGCTCCAAAGGGTTTGTGTGGCTCCACCTCTACAGCACTTTTGGTGCCACAGTTCCTCTCTCAGGCCCACTCTGCTCCCTTCTTGCAGATTTCCTCAGATGATCCACATTCCTGACTTCTTCAAATGTGTGGGTTCTCAACTATACCTTTGGCTTCAGCCTCACAGCTTCACACACTGCGCTGTCAGGGACACACTGCCCTGTCAGGAGCACACTGCCTGGACTCCCAGGCCTCCTGAAATCTGGGTGGAAGCCTTTTCAACTTAAGAACTCATGTGTTCTGCATGTATCTAAAACCAGTGCGAGGTGGATAATGCCAAGGACTGCTGCCAGCTGGAGCGGTGGACAGGCTTTCTTCGCTCTTCGCTGTAGGGGTAAGTGCCTGGATTGCTGGGCACTCTGAACCTGATTATGAGTAACAAATTCTCTATGCTGCTTCCATTCTGGAACCTGGTGCAGCTGCTGCTGCCATTCTGGAACATGGTGGTCTGCCACTTTCTCCTCAGAACAGTCTTTCACTTTTGTAATTTTGAGGCTGAAAAGGATAGGGACCTGCTGCTTCTTGTAATGCCCTCAACCATCTTTTATATTCTTTCTATTTCTTTTCCGCAATCAAGATCTTCTCAGTTGTATTTTTGCAGTCTACAACTTTACTGGAGCTTTTATCCTGGCCAAACTCACAATGTTTTAAATTGTCCTACAGGCTCCTGGTTCTTGATTTGCAACATAAATCTGGCTAAAAGCCCCCAGTAGTAGCCATACCACCTTCTCAACATTTAACTGCCTTGAAATTTCTTTTGCCAGATTAATTAGTCCATCACTCTTAATCTTAGTCTCAGGCCAAATTTCTGGATGTGAGCAAAATGCAGACAAACTTTTATCAAACCATAACATATATCATCGGGAGTTCAACAGCCAGTACTGTCATAGTATTTCCTCAGTTGATGGTCATTGGTTGAATTAGATTGATTGAAGGAGATGGAGTCTTGCTATGTCGCCCAACCTCCCTTAAATTCCTGGGTTCAAGCAGCTATGCCTCAGCATCCTGGAGAGCCAAGACTGCAGGCACGTGTGACCTTGCCTGGCTCATTGGTTGTTGTAAATAGGAGTAAACAGATGTTATCTTAATCAAAAGATTTTATGGTATTGTTATGAAAAACTTAGGCTTGGGGAACAGGCAAACTTGCATTTAAATCCCATCTTTTATTAACCCATGACTTTGAGCACTTAGTGATTTAATCTCTGTAACCTCAGTTCATTCATATATAAAATAAAACCATCTACCCAACAAAATTGTTAAGGATTAATGAGGATGACTAACAAAGCACAGGATCTGACATCTAGGAAATCCTTACTGAGTGACCACCATACATATTATTGTCATTATAATTCAAGAGGTATGCTCTGCTAGGAGAGCTTTTGAACTCTTTAGGTTGAAGAATGGAAGACTTATAATCACGGTTGACTGGATATACTTGAAATACATGCTTTGTTTCTGTGTTAAAACGCAGTGATTTTAAGTTAAAGAGCAAGTTGTTGCCATTTGAGCCCTAGCTAAAACTGTAACTGTAATGTAAGTGAGATGGTTCTTTTCCACCTTCCTTCGTCACTTCCTTCATCTTGCACACTTAATACCTATTGACTGTTCAAAATGACCTCACTGCATTCCTGAGCATCAAATACCCAAACTGTGTCTCTCTTGCTTTCTACCTATAAGCCAGATGTCTATTGTTGTAGTGTGGGTTGACTTCTA
The DNA here is from genome assembly GCA_004027295.1 of Dolichotis patagonum. Taxonomy (NCBI): domain Eukaryota; kingdom Metazoa; phylum Chordata; class Mammalia; order Rodentia; family Caviidae; genus Dolichotis; species Dolichotis patagonum. The sequence continues at coordinate 28,201 of PVJX010004334.1, forward strand.
GAAATGTTGGAGAGAAACAACCAACTATTAGTTTTACTAATTTAATGTTAATTTATAGCTAGCTAATATAGTCTTCATTTATATTTTAAGAGGTTATTTAAGACTACGTACCATTCTAATGAATTAAATGCAGGATGAACAAAACTTGCATATTTTTTCTTGAATTTTTATATGATAATGTAACAGGAAATATAAAATGACAACTTTATCAAATTTCTTCAAGAATCAACTGATTGCAATGACACCTGCCCAAGCAACACTCGGGATAATATGTTAACAAACAGCTGCCCAAGTGATGCTCAGGGTAAAGTCTTACGTGGTTAAAAAAAAGTGTCTGTGGGAGGGGAGTGTGCGTAAGCAGAATAATGAAAGGACAGGTCTGTCAGGTCTCGCCTGGCTGGCAAGGAATTGGTGTCTGCTGAAAAGCTGGCAGTCTTCCCTGTGACAAGTGGAGACTATTGTTGCATAGGTGAGCTCAGGTTTTGGAGCAATGCGTGTAAACCAGGGTTCAAGTTCTAGCATTTACTCCTTAAATAACTATAATATCATTCAAGTTTTTGAACTTCATAAAAGTGTCACCTGTTGGCCTTGTGAGGACTGGACAAAATGATATTGTAAAAGTACTTAGTATGTAGTATACATGTCCTGTATGTAAGTTACTACCAAATATTTTGTCACATGAAATGTGCATTTGTTTTTGTTGGGTATTCTGTAGCCTTTAATTCAGTTAGGCTGGTAAATAGCATTGTTCAAGTATTATGTTCTTACTGATTGTTTTTTTTAGTGATTTTTTAAATCTTCTGTTTTATCAAATACTAAGAGAAGAAGAGTTGAAGGGAGGGGAGGGGGATGGAGAAAAAAGAAACAAGACATGTCAGTACAGGTACACATTCTCTATGATGAGTGTTACCATTATGTATATCCAAAATGTACCAATTAAATAAAAAACATGAAAATATACAACAAAACAATAAAAAATTACTAAGAGAAGTATTGAAATCTTTTTTTTTTTTTTCTTTTTGGGAATGGGGAACCCAAGGCCTTTGCACCTAGTTACATCGCCAGCCTTTTAAAAGACAAGTTTTTTTTAAGTTTTGAGAGCATCTCACTCAAGTTCGAGGTTGGCCTTGAACTTGCAGATCCCCTCCCTCCCCTTCCTAGAGTTGTTGGGCTGCAGGCAGCACCACCACACCTGGCACTGCCTTCTTTCTGATTATTTTTTATGAACACATCTTTATCTCCACTGTTGGTTTTTTAGATGTACCTCTTTGTTTTATTTTTGTATTCTGAGATTTACAAAATACATCTTTAACTGATCTACCTTCAAATAATATGCCATACACATAACAGCCTTATAATAGTATTCTTAGATGTTTTCCTCCCATGCTTTGTGTTGTAGTTATCCTGTGTTTTAGTTCTATATATGATATAAATCCCACAATCCATTATTTTAGGTTTAGGCAGTTAATTATCTGTCAAATAAAAATTTTTAAATAACAAGCATTTAATATTTTTCCCTATCACTTGGCATTGCTGGTGGCCTGCCTTATGAGGATACAGATTTTCATGTAGTGTCATTTCCCTTGCCTGAAGCATTCCCTTTAACCTGACTGCAGTGTTGATCTGCTGCTGAGATCTCACAACTTTGAAGAAGTCCATATTTTGCCTTTGTTTCTGAAAAAAAAATTGTGCTAGATACAGAATTTCAGTTTTTTTCTTGCCAGCACTTTATGAATATTACTTGTTTGTCTTCAGATTTGTGTGATTCCTAATAATAATAATTTAAAAATCTGCTTATATTGTTTGTTTTTGTTACTCTGTATGTAATGTGACTTCCCTCTGGCAGTTCTTCTAAGGATCCTTTGAAATTTCTTCCAGAAGGTCCCCCAAGGTTTTGTTTATGTTATTCATTTTCAGCAATTTGTGAGATGTCTTAAACCAGTCAGTAGTGCGTTCTTGTAGTCCTAGCAGTCTGGGAGGCTACATCCCAAGCACCAATTAGATACCTTTAAGCTTTGTTAGAATGGGCTCTGGTCTGCCTTGGGTCCCGGGCTAACATGATCCAGCTACAGTATTCTGAGAACTTAGTGTCTGTCTGTCTTGCTTTCCCTCTTTCCCTCTTTCTATTTTTTTTTTTTAACACTGTCTCCATGTAGTCTATGGTACCCTTGAACCTGCAATCTTCCTGCCTCAGCCTCTTAAGTACTGGAGTAATGTCTGTACACCACTATTCCCAGTTCAGTGTCTTATATTAGAAGGTCTTTCCTCTTTGGCTGATGGAAAGTGAACTGTTTTCGACCTTGTGTGAGCACTTTGGATTGTTGTGCATGTGTGGCTTTACGCAGCCTTGGGTAGTTATTTCCTTAGGGGGTTTTTTTCACATGCTGTGCAGCTTCCAGCTAAAAACTGCAAGAGCTCCTCTGCAGATGTCTGGAGCTTTTTCTCTGCAACTCTATTCTCTCTAGTATTTTGCCATACAAGTTTCAGCCATATTGCCCTCCTCGAACTCCAGTGTGCTCTATCTCAGCAAGTTGACTGGATTCCATTTGAGTTGCCTTTCTTTGCCAGAGCAAGTGATACAGACGGTGGAATGGGATGTTCACATAACTGCTCATGTTTGCTTCCCTTTTCACAGGGCCTCATCTGCTGTCTGCGTTTTGCCCAAAGTCCAAAAACCATTATTTCATTCATTTTGTCTGACCTCATTGTTAAGGTAATAGAGTAAACACATTCCCTGGTATTTATCATAGATGGAATTATCAGATTGAATGAAGCTTTAAACTCTGAGTATTAAAGACTTTTCTCTGATCACAAGCCAATCAACCAAGTCTTTGGTTTTCCTTTTCTTTTCTTTTCTTTTTTTTTTTTTTTTTTTGGTACCGGGGATCGAGCTCACAACCTAGAGCTTGCCAGGCAGGGGCTTATGCCACTGGGCTAAATCCCCAGCCCTTGGTTTTCCAATTTGATAAATGCTTTTAAAAAAAGTACTGGAGCAAGCAGTTTGCCTGCCTTCTTGGTAAGTGCCCCTGGCGTGGAGGAACTTAGGCAGCTGCATAAGAAAGCAATTTGCCCTCCCTCGTGGTAAACGCCCCTGGCATAAGCCAGGAGAAGAACCAGTCAGTGGCTCCTGTGAGCCTACCGGTGCGGGCTGAGAAACATTCCCCCACGTCTACCCCCGTTGGCAACTGGGGACAGAGAGAGGTCTGAGCATCTCTTAGGCGCATGACCATATGCAATATAACAAATATAGGGGATTTCCTTCTATCTTCTGTTTGAAGGCAAAGGTTGTTTTCACTGTTTTGTTTTGTTATGATTGTTTTGCTCTATTCAATATTCTCCTTCAATTGATTTTATAAGGTTCTGTTTTTGATTTGATTTTGCTATACCTAATTGACTGGACAACTATTGTGACGATAACAAGATACACTATGGTACCTATTACTACTTTCCCAGTATCCTGCTGTGAAGTTCTGTACCAATTTCACTGCATTGTCTTGATTGGCTTTGTTCTGTTTTGTTCTGTTGTATTTTTACTACCTTCAAAATAAAATAAAAAAAAAAAAACACTGAAGCTGGTAATTTAGCTCAGTGGTGCAGCGCCTGCCTGGCAAGTGTGAGATCCTAAGTTCAATTCCTGGTACTCCCCCTGGCCACCTTGCGCAAAAAAAAAAATTATTATGGAAAGGGCAAAGAATTAGTTGTCAAGTGAGATAAATAAATGTGATTTTAGAGTGAAAAAACATGCTGTTTTTGTCCTGAGTTACTTTGCACGTGATTTATTAATGTTATTTAAAAATAGCCAGGTGTGGTTGCACACACCTCTAATCCCAGCCAGCACTCGGAGGCTGAGGCAGAAAGATCATTGTAAGTTTGAGACCAGCGTGGGCTACAAAGTGAAATCAAAGTCAGCTTGAAATGCATAGTGAGACCCTGTCTCAGAAATTCTTTGATTTAAAAAAAAAAAAAATTCTGTGATTTGTTTTGTTTGCTGTGCTAAGACCGAACTTAGGATTGTTTGTCTTTTACTCATCTAATTCCTAAGTACTACCACTGTGCTTCCCCACGTTCAGATACCAATTTATTATCTTTCTGTGCATTTGTTCCCACTAACCATCACATATATTCTTACCCCTATTTTATATAAAGGATAGCACCAACACATACCATCTTTTTTTAAAAGCAATGTATTAATGAACTCTTTCATTTCATCTCACAAAAAGCATACTTTTTGGTGTTTTGTTTGGTTTGTTTAGAGGGGGCTTCATGCTGGGGGTTGAGCCCAGGGCCTTGCACATGCTAAGCAAATTCTGAATCCTTAAGCAGCATTCCCAGCCACAACACATTTTTAATTTTGAAGCCTCAAGTATTCCATTTCATGGATTAAATCATAATTTGTTTGGTCCCAGTGTAATCAGTTGTTTGCAGTTTTTGCTGTTACCAGTAGTGTTAAAATGAGTAGCCATGAATGTACTCATTTTGTACATGCAAAATTATATCAGTAAAACATTGCTTAGAAACAGAAAATATTGGAATATAGGCTATATTTATTTTTAATTTTGATTCTTGTTAAATCACCTTCCTTTGAAACATCATTTTACACTGCATCTGCATAATACAAGATGTCTATTTTCTTGTATTCTCAAGATCAAACTCAGATATTTGTGTGTTAATTTTTATAAAAGCTTCTTGCTGGGGCCGGGGGTTTAGCTCAGTGGTGTAAGTGCCTGTTTGGCAAACAGGAGGTCGTGAGTTCAGTCCCCCATACCAAAAAAAAGCTTCTTGCTGATGTGTAGCTCGAAGGTAGAGCATTTGTTTAGCATTCATGAGGCTCTGGGTTCTATTTCCACCACTACAAAAAACCAAGTTGTTAAAATGGCATTGCATAGTAGTTTTAATTTGCATCTTTTGTTATGAGTGAGATTTACATCTTTCCTGTGTTGAAATCTGCCTGTGTTTCCTTTTTCTGTACTCTTGGTATTCTTTTTCCTTTTTCATATTGCACTATTGGCTATATTTTCTGACATATAGGAGCCCTTAGTTCTTTGCAATGCTATTTGGAAACATTTTTTCCAGTTTTTTGTCTGACTTTTGACATACGTTTTTTGACGTATACACATAGTGTTTCTAGTTTTTTTAATTATAGTTAAAAAGCATTCGATAATTTAAAAGATATCCAAAGAAAAAATTTTGAAAAACATAGCCAAGCCAGGTGTGATTGTGCATGCCTGTAGTTCCAGCACTTGGGGAACAGGAGGTTTGCCACAAATGCAAGGCCAGCCTGGACTACATAATGAGTTCGAGGCCAGTTTGAACTACGTAGTGAGACCTTGTCTCAAAAAACACCAAAAGCAAAAAAGCCAAATACTAGATTCAGAGAAAGAACTATAAAATGTAATTTTGTTGTACTACTTAATATTCATAGAGTAATACAATATAAGGGGAAGAGATGCTTTTACTACAGGTATATCCCACATGAATTTAATAACCAGTGGTGTCATAATAAGAGGCAGACTCAAATTTGTCATGGCATGGTTAGTTGTATATTCTTTTAGATAACTAACTTGTTTGTCACACTTAACTATACCGGTCTAACAGGAATATCATTTTTATTATCTTAAAATTTCATTACAACCTCACTCTTAAAATGTATCTCTGATGGCCAGAGATTTGGCTCAGCAGAGTAAGTGCCTGCCTGGCAGGTAGGAGGGTCATGGGCACAAAATCTCCGGCACATATTTATTATTTAAATAAATAAATTAATTAATTAATTACTTAATTAAAATAAAATAAAATAAAATGTATCTCTGAAATGAAATGAAAAGTTTAAGTCCTAAGTTCAAAGAATAACATGAGGAGTTATGCTAAGGAAATATGTAATAGGTTAATTTTAGTGTCTTTCAAAGATACTTTTTAAAATTATCTTTTTGTCTATAAAAGGAGATTGTGGGTATGAGATCTTTTAATTCTTTATAAGTATTGAACTAGAGAGCACAGTTCAAGATCAGGAGAGTCCATACCTTCTGAGGCACTGTGGTTTCCCCTTTCCTTAAGGCCCTGTTTCCCTCTCAGTATAGTATTTACTTGAAGAGGGGAAAGGATTGTGTCCCCAGCTGTGTGCGAGTGTGTGTGCTCTGTTCTGTTCACTGGGCTACTCTGGGCGCCTTCTTTCGTTTTGAACAGTGTGACTTGCAAACTGAGTGGTGGGTGACTAATTGTGTCTCCACACAGACAAATTGGCCTTTTCCCTTTGGCAAGTACGATGAGATTTGAACACTTTCAACATTTTATGTGCCTTCTTACCATTTTGGTGCTTCTACTGATTGTTATTTTACTTTTTGACTAGTTTTATAAACTCAGGCAGTCTTCAAGAAAGCTGTTCAAGCTAGTGTGCCATTCAGTATTAATGATTAAATCTATATATAGATCAACGCATGTATTTTGACTAAGAAAATACTAATAGAGCAACTTTTATTTGAATATCTTGAATCAGGGTATTTTGTCTGCTTATATTTCCTACTCATAAAATAGATTTTGTTTACTCTAAGGAAAGCTGTCCAAACATTTAAACATAAAATGATTTAAATTTAGTTTAAGTTTGATAAAACATAATTTAAATAATCTTAAATTAGATGCTTAGTGATTCCATGCATAGATCGTCTCTGTTATGAAACTTACTGTGTTTAATTTTCCCAGCAGAAATTCAGGAAGCAAAAGCTCCCAGTCCTTCCATTAACCGGCAAACCAGCATTGAAACGGATAGAGTGTCTAAGGAGTTCATAGAATTTCTCAAGACCTTCCACAAGACAGGCCAAGAAATCTATAAACAGACCAAGATGTTTTTGGAAACAATGCATTACAAAAGGGTAGGTTGAGAATAACCATTTAGAGTTTTGGTTTTAGGAAAGGTCTTAGAAATAATGTAATATGATCCTGTCAATTTACACCTGAGAAAGTTGAGACTCAAGAGATGTTATTTACCTAAGAAAAGCCTCCAAACCAAGTGAAAACCTGACTCCCAGGCTAGTACTTTTCCACTGCAGTTCCGTGGTATTTAGGTCATCTTTTTGTGGAAATTCTGACTTTGAAATCACTTGAATTATGTACTTGAGTAACAGGGCTTCCTAACTTGTTGCCTCATAACTAGTATAAACTGCCACTGTAGACCTTTAACTGTGTGTAACGACTTTTAGGCCAGTAGCAATACTTTCAGGGAGTTTTGTTGTTACTTATTTTAGTTTTTAAGTTAGGATTTTAAACTTTGTCTCCCTATTTGGTTAGAGAAAGAAAGATAGAATTTAGATATTGTGAAGGACCTTAGCAGCTATCTGGTTTCAGTCCTTTTATTTTATTGATGAGGAAATTGACAACCAGAGACTAAGGGACCTGTCCAAGGTTACACCAGTGGATTTTGGCCAGTGTCAGAACTAGAACTGTGACTTTTACACATATGTCTTTAACTCAGAATTTTAACCCAAGACTCTTACAGTAATTCCTAAGACTGCCTGTGAAGGAATTCCTTTTGTAAATAGGAATCAATTCTGTCTTAATATAGTGTAGACACTAACCTCAGAATTAGCACTGAACTCTTTGGTGAAGTAAAGAAGTTTTACACAGAAAGAAAAAGGAATAAGGAGAACAGCAAGGTGTTTAGCTGCTTAGCGCTCTTCTAGCTGTGGTCAGATATCACTAGACTAACTAGAAGTGCACTTTGGTCAAGATATTTTTAAATAACAAATTCAGTTTGTAAAGGAGAACAGCTTTCTTACTCTTTAGGAAGATAGTGGCACTGTGTAAGGGAGCAACCTTCTTTACCTGTAGGTATCTGTGAACAAGTAGTGACATAGTTAAAGCAAGCAAGCTGTCATTGATTTGTGTGTGTGTTAAAAGCAATAATAGGCCTTCTTAATATAGGAGAATTCAGAATTTGTGTGACATACAACTTTTGTTTTGAGATGGGGTCTTACTGAGTAGCCCTGAGATCCCCATCCCTCAGCCTTAGGTGCTGGGATGCCAGGCCTGTGCCTACCTTACAATCTTTTTTAAAAAATGTTTTTATTTCCTCTATTCTTTATTCTTATAACCTTGAACAACATTTAAACAGCAAGTTTAACTTGTTCCAGCATGTTTTATCACTGTCTCCTGACCTTGTAGTTTGAGTTTACCCTTCCCTTCAACCTTTTCTTTCCCTTCCCTCTCTTTCATATTCTGATAGCGTTATCATTGACTTTATACTCTATGTGATTAAAACTGCGATGTTTCCTCCTGTTACTGAATTTAAAAACGAAAAACCACTGAAAAGAACATTTATATTATTGTACTTTACGAATATTATTCACCACAGGTCCTAGTAATATGCTTAGATATTTCTCTTTAGGGTGAAGGTTATGTTTGTAGAAAGAGACTTTTTTCTTTTCTTTTCTTCTTCTTTTTGAAACAGTGTAGTTTTGAAACTGTGTAGTTCAGGCTAATCTTGAACTTACTTTGTAGCCCAGGCTGACTTCAAACTCACAGCAACCCTCCTGCCTCTCCCTCCCCCTTACTGGGGTTACAGCCAACTTTAATTTTTTATCATAAGTTATGTAGCTAATTTCTGAGCCATCATGAAAAATTCACTGGCTCTCTATATACATTAGCATTTATGCTATAGTGCATATAGCATGTGTGTTGTGTAATACTGTATTTTAGAATCCTAAGCAACTTGGATTTGCTTTTCTTTTGTTCAGAAACTTAATGGGAGCTGAGGATATAGCTCAGTAGCACAGCACCTACCTGGCAAATGCAAGGTCATGAGCCTAATCCCCAGTAATAAAAGACGGACAGACAGACAGAGAGAGAGACAGGTAGATATTAGGCCCTTGGTCTATAAGAATTTAATTGACTTTTTAATCAGTACTAAAGGCATAGCTGGTGTGGATACCACTATGCCTGTTGTCAGGGCCTTACTAATTGCTATCAGAGATTTGGGTGTGGCCTCAGGCTCTTCAAGTTTGAAGAGCCCCTTTCCAACCCATTTCCCTTTTCACAGTCAATGCCTGAATCCCATGCGTGTGTCCCAGGTGTCCCCAGTACTTGCACAGTGCTTGGCACATACTTGCTACTGAACAGATGCTTTTGAACTCAGTGTCCCTCAAGAAGCCCTCTGTTCTCTGGGTGCAAGTTACTGTCCACCAAATAAACAAATAAACACTTTTTACATCTGAATTACTTAACCTAACTAGCTTGAAGTCACTAATGTACATCTCTTGAGAGAATTGATTGAATACAACTTGGGACAGTTCCTATAAACTAGCAAAATACACAATGTAAGGTGCTCTGTATTCAGTTCACCAAAACTGTTTGCAAGACTTTAACTTGCCAGGCACACAGAAGGTCCTGGGTTTGATCCCTAGCACCACAAAAAGGTGAGGGGGAGAATTTAATCTTCCCTTCACCAACTGAACCTTCTAAGTCTTATCTGAAGGCCTGCTCAGTGTGAACATTGATCATTGCCTATTTAAAACGGCCCTGTCCATGTTGCTGTAAACTGACAGTTCTTCCCATTGTGTCCCACAGTGATTTTCTTCCAGATTTCAGATGTCGAGAGCAGTGAATGTGCTTACCTGTGTCTGTCCCCGCCATTCCTATTCCCTCCATCCTGGTGTATGCCAGTGCTGAGGACCTTTCCTCCCTATAGGCCAAGTCTAAAAAGTTAAAGATTTTCAGAAGTATATATATATTTTTAAAATTTTTAAGCAATTTTATCTGCATTTAGTATGTATACACACACACACACACACACGCACACATGCACTAATACATATTTATATTTATTCTCCCAGGCTGTCCCTTTGTCTAAAATTTCAACACACATAATTTATACTCCCTGTAATACTACACTATAATGCTTTATTTCAAATTCAACAAATATTGTCAGTATTTTCTCAAGGCTGTTTTATTTTGCTCTTTTTTTAATATATCTCATATCATTATTAGCTACTAAATATATGTATTGTCTTATTGGTACTTTATGTTCAATATAATGAAATATTTCAATTGCAAATGAGAAAAGGAAATTATTTATGTTGAACATAAATTATCAGCTGCTTTTCTCTTAAAAACACCATAACCAGTTTAAGTTTTATTAGGAAAACAGAAGAGAGTTGTAGAAGAGGCTAAATAGAACTTACAAAGTTAAAGGTTTTTTTGAACCTTTTTTTCTTTACAGAAAAACTCAAAAATCTCACTGTAGTAACCAAGCTTCATTCAGATAGGTCTAAGCGTGACATGGATTCAGTGAATATGTGATCACCTACAGAAAGAAGTATGTATAGATTTCCTTCATTATTTAGACAAATCATTAAATGCCAAAGATAGTTTTAAAACATTAAATAGCCCTAGCCAGATATTAACATTTCCTATCATAACCAGAAAACCGTATTATCCAACCCTGTGAGGTCCATGGCTTGGTGAAGAATTTTTTTTCTGTGCATTTGTTTATATAAAAACAATTTCAATGCACACTAGTAAGCCAGGGGTTGTAATACATGCCCATAGTCCCTGCCCTTGAGAGGCTGAGGCAGGAGGATCACTTGAGCACACAAGTTCAGGATCAGCATGGGCACCATCAAAACCAAACCAGACAGGCAAAACACTATTAGACTACATTTACATCAAAGTATCTAAGACTTCTGGAAGAACTTTTGTGCTACCCCAACTGTTTAGATCCTGTCCTTAATAAGCATTTTTTTTAAAAATCCCCAATTTTCCAGCAGTCTAAAAGTGTGGCCTGCCCTCTAAGGGTGACCCTGCATTTTCTCCACATACAGTCTTTTAATCTGTTGACTATTGCATGAAACCCTTTTAATAAACTAAATTTCTCAATTCAATTTTTTAAAACAAGGTTCTTGTATTAGCAGTCATGTGAATGAGCTCTTTTTCCTTACTAAAGAAATAGTCAAGCAAAACCCAAAACCTTTGCCTCTTTCATTGTTTTTTTTTTTCCCTAGCCAGTCATTCTGGACTCTAGTATTGATTGTATTAAATAAACTTACAATTTTCTCTGGCATTAATGCCCTAATACGTTTTTTCATATTTGAATGAAAAGCAAAAACTCATAGTTTAAGATGTGCTTATATCTTCAGTCACAATCTCTTTCCCAAAATAAATAGATAGGTACCTTAGAACAACCTCTTTTTTTCTTTTTTTTTTTTTTTTTTTGGTACTGGGAATCGAATCAGGACCTTGTGCTTGCCAGGCAGGCACTTGTGCCACTGAGCTAAATCCCTGGCCTGACCTCACTATTCTGAGCCATGCATTTATAAGGAGTAGTTTGCTGTGTGTAATCACTGTTAGAAGAAACTTTAATAAAATACGTTTTTGAGAAAAATCAGGGAAAAAGTAACATAGGATCCAATTTTAAAATTAGAAGTAGTGCGTTCTTACTTATATGCAAAAGCTAAAAAAAAAAGTCCAATACGTGGAAGCAGAGTTTAAAAGAGTGGTTTGCAGAGGCTAAGGAGGGGTGGAGTGTGGGTGAGGAGGAGTGGGCATCATGGTGCAGCTGGATAGGAGGGCCACCCTGTAGTGCTCTCTAGCCTGTGCTTAATTGTGGATTTCAAAGGGCTAGCAGAAAGGTTCCCAGTAGGGGGAAACGGTGTCTGAGGTGATGGGCATGCTAGTACATCACTGTGCCCCATGCGTATGTACAGCTACTAATGCCAATTCAGAGTTTAAAGGGAAAAAAATTAAAAGCAGCAAGGATGAGAAATAGCACATAGAACAAGGAAAACCCTGAGCTGGGGGAATCCAAAGTCATAAAGAAAATGTAGATGAAAGATTGACTTGATGACCATATTGAAAGTAATAAAGGAATAAAATAATGAAAACACCTCGTGAAGAGGACAGTCAAGTGTGAGAGAGACTGTGGAAGATTCAGAGGAGCCGTGGGGCCCAGCGCCTGGGGCTGGAGTGGTACAGTGGCAGCTCTGGGGTCTCACCTTAGCTGTACGCAGCACCCTCAGGCGCACCAGGTTCCACCCTGCAGCAGGAGGCCTCGCACCTCACTGCCGGGTCTGGGGAAGAAAGCTTACTGCCTCCAGAGCTTTATTTTGTTCTGTGTTCTTGTTTGCCTTTTTAAATTGCTTGTTACAGATCATGGAAGGCTGTTGCATCTTCTTAACTGCAATCCTTTGGGCCTTCCCTCAAGCCTTGCTGGTTAGCCTCAGTGATAGTGGCTACACGAAATTAAGCCCTTTGTGCAGTTGCATTAGTGAACCCTAATTAAGGAGTTGAGCACTGGCTTTTAATGTCACGTGATTGATAGTGTTGAACCCTTAAGAAGAGGGCAGATAGGAGACTAGGGGCATCTAGAATACGGTGAATAGTGCTCTGTCTGTTCAAGCTCTAGTGATGGCAAAGTATTTTATTTTTTATTTTTATTTTTTTGGTACCAGGAATCAAACTCAGGACATTGTACTTGGAGCCAAGTACTTATGCCACTGGGCTATAATCTGTGGCCTGGTGAAATATTTTAAACAAACAAAATGTCTTCAGGGATTGTACCATTCTGGTCCTTGCATGCTCTCATCTGCACTGTGTGTCTCATGCAGTTTACTGTAGCATGGAAGTTCCTAGAATACTTAGCCTACTATATACTTCATTCAGGAGAAAAGGTGAAAGTTAGGATTTTTGTTATGGCACAATATTTTATGATGACCTTTATAAAGAAAAGGTATGAGTTCATTTATTATTAATCATTACCTAGCTACTAAAAATGTTGGACTTCTGGCTTTTTTTCTTAGTATGAAATGAGCAACTAGACCATAACAGTTCTTGCCACTTGTTTTGCCAATAATTGGATTTTAAAAATTGACCCTGTTTTATTCTTCTAAATGTTTGAATCTATATTCAACTAGTAACTAATGACCTAGTGAGATGGACTTTCTCAAAATATGAGGATTGCATGCATGGTGTACTTTAAATGTTAATGTTTAAATTTTATTTAAAGAGGATAAAGACTCTAATATGTTTATTTTCCTTTAAACATGTTAAAGGCAGTAGAAATAAGCAATAAAAAGAAAATGTGGAGCTGTCCCGGTTGCGTTTCTTATTGCTGAACATAGTACCCAACACCTGCAAGTTAAAGGAGGAAAGATTTATTTCAAATTGTGGTTCATGGAGGTTTCATTCCATGATTGGCTGACTCCAAGGCAGTTTGGCATAGCTTAGGGACACTGCACAGGAGCCACAGTCCTCCTCTGTTTTTCTTTTTAGCCAACATCTCCAAACCTTTCCAAACCCTTCCCAAAAGCCAGTTCCAAAGGCTTCTGAACCATGGGGTCAGGTACGATCACATTAGCAACCCCACTCTCAATACCAAAAATCTGTCTCCGTTACTTTTGTTGCTGAGACAAAATACCTGATGCCCACAAGTTTAAGGAGGAAAGCTTTATTTTGGTTTATAGTTTGTAGAGGTTTCAGCCCATAATTGGCTGGCTCCAAGGCAGGTCAGCATGGCAGAGAGACATTGCAGTCGTGAAACAGTTCATAGTGTGGCAGGCAGAAGACTGCAAGCAAAAGCAGCAGAGGCCAGCCTGCCTTTCCCTTTTAGCCCATCCAGGCTACCAGCCATTTGGGTGGTGTCACTGAGAACTATGCTAATTCCAATTAGTGGGCTAATTTAGTACCACACACCCTTAATACCAGTATCACATACTCAAGACCCAGCCAGCTCCAAAAAACCCCATCTATGAGCACATGAAACTTTGGGGGGACATCCAGTTACAAGCCATAACAGGGCCTAGGGTTGTAGCTCAGTGGTAAAGGGCTTGCCTAATGTGTGAAACTGCCAATTTGATTTCATGCACTACTCCCCCTCCAAAAAACCATAAATTTCACTTGAACAACTATTTCTAAGATGACATTATGTAATTTATCAACTAGTAATTTCTTAGTGTTTGTTTATTTTTTTTGAAATTCGGTATTATTTCTACCCTTTTTTCTGTTTTGCTTTTTTTCTCTTTAAATAAAATTTTTTAAAAATTTTAAAAAAACATAAAAGTTAAAACCTAAATTGATTAAAGAGTTTTATATATTTTTGGGGTTTTTTTTGTTTGTTTGTTTGTTTTTGTTTTGTTTTTGGGTATTGGGAATCAAACTGAGGCCTTCACACTTGCCAAGCAGGCACTATACCACTGAGTCATATCCCCAGCTAAGTCAATTAAACAATAACAGTGCAAAGGATATTTAATGAGCCCAGAAAATAGATCATGGAGATATGAAGTTCTAATAATTATTGAAGAAGTCACATAAAGGTTTTCACAGTTGGAGATGGAAAAAGACTTTAGCCACAGTGAAGGTGACTGTCTCTCAGTATTATATTGAAAGAAAGATATGCACATGTCCATGTTTTAAACTACAGAAAAACAAATTTTAGGGAAAAGATCACTTTTGACTTAGTCATTACAGAAAATGACGATCCCAAGTGATAGTGAGTATTTGAGGAAAATAGTTTATTTATACTGCTAGGCTATTTTTCTTGGAAAATATGAAAAATCTTTTGGAATTTCAAAGAAACTAAAAGAACTTATGAACACATGCCAGCTATAATTTAGCTCTTTCAACAACTGTGAAGGCTCTGAGGTTTACCTTGCCCCCTAACAGCCTGCATAGTTCCATGGATTCTGGCAAAAGATGGGAGTCTCTTCAGTCTGAGACAAAAGGCCAGTGTATTGCAGCAATAGCAGAAGCCAAACTGTCAGCATTTGCCCAAATTCTGAGTATCAGTTCTCATAGGTAGTATTTGTGTGTGCAGTTAGCCATATTCTAAGAGTAACCTTGAACAGAAGATTCTGAATCTTTAATAATGGACAGTGAGTCAGCCTGACCTTAGCTCCAAAGAAAGTATTATACTGGGCAGTAAACAGCCCTTTTCTCTTGAGAGGGCAATACTGCTTTCTTGCAGTTGTTTACTGTTTAAATATCCTTGGAAGGGTAGTATAGAACAAAGGCTGTCATAGCCTCTGCTCACAGATGTGCACAAGTGGGAGAGACCTATGGAGGATCTCTTTCAACACCTTTACAGTGTTACAAGTGGAGGAACAATAAGAAATGGTCACATTTATTTCTTCTTTACTCAACTGATACTGAGCACTAACCATGTGGTAGTGAGCTAATGCTTTAGTGGGAAGTGGACAAGAAACGTGTTAGACAAAGGTGTCTGAAGTGTAACCTAAAATTACACTCTGGAACTAGGGGAGAAGGTGACCCATCATTACCAGAAATTCAGGCTGCTTAGGTCTTTATAAGGAACTCACAGTGTCTCTAATCAGAAGTGAGTATTAGTAATAATCCTAAGAATGAATATAGTTTATTCCTGGTTAAGTGTTAAAGTTGAGTAGGAATGAAAAGTAACAAACTGTAAACTACCGAAGTAGATTAAAATGAGCAATCTGTCGTAGAAAGGACATAATCTAAAAGAATATGTTAAATGATAACATCATAAGGAAAATTCAGATATCACAGTTGCAATGTTCAGTCTTCTCTATTCAAAATAAAATGAGACTTACTGATTTAATGTTAATAAAAGTCCATCTCAACTGACTGTGGGGTTGCGTACCTATAATTCCAGCACTTAGAAGGCTGAGGTAAAAACGGTTGCTGCAAGTTGGAGGCCAGCCTGGGTAAGTAGTGCATTTCAAGGCCAGTGTGAACTGCATAGGGGACCCTGTCTACAAAAAAAACAGTTTAAGTCCTGTAATAGTAGTTGTTTGTTTATTTAAACCCATTCTGATTATGAAAAGATTCAAGATTTTCAAAATGATTATAAGAGAACAGAGATAATTTGATATGCACACTTTACAATCACGTCCTTCATAAAGGCCAGGCGTAATATTAGAGAAGATTAGAGCACATTCAAGGTGGTATGGCCTTAGACAGACAGGTGTACTAGAACTAGACTGAACTAGATCTGAAGAAATATTTCCAATGAACTGAAGTTATTTAGTCCCTGGGTAGGTTTATCTGATGATCTAATTTAGTACAGAGATGAATTCAGAGACTTTAGAATGTTAAATAGGGCGGGGATTTAGCTCAGTGGCTTAAGCACCTGCCTGGCAAACACGAGGTTGTGAGTTCGATCCCTGGTACCAAAAAAAAAAAAAAAAGAATGTTAAATAGATGGGGTTAGGTAGGAAACAACCTCGTGGGCTAGATAGGTTGCAACTTCCTGGAAATGGGATTTTAGTTGTTGGGTGGTGGTGATTGGCCTACCCAGCCTGCTCAGAGACCCTTCTGGCTTCTGCAGCAAGAGCAGCTGGGTCAGGGCTTTGTCATAAGTAACTGTCTCCTGCTGGGGTCCAGCCACATAACACAGAAGGGACAGTGTTCCTCGTGGGCATCACTAGAAGTGTCACATCTCAGCTGTCTCACACAGATGTCACTGTGAATCAAAGACACTCCCTGCTGCCATTGCTACACCTGCTTAGAGATGCTGCATGCAGGTAACTGGAATAAAAGCGGGAGAGGCAGCTATGGGGGTCGCACCTGCTGTCCCACGTGCAGCTACTTGGGCTGGGGGAGGGGGCTGAGACAGGACGATTATTTGAGCCCAGGAGTTAGACTGTCTCCAAGAAGAAAAGAAAGAAAAGAGTGAGAGGTTTCCTGTGTGCCCATGGTGCTTGGTCTTGTTCATTATTATCATAGAATGTTACAGTTATTTGGATTAACCTTCTCATTTAAACTGGTGGCCCTCTGAACATTTTATTAACATTTTTATGTTATTGGCAGTTCTATCAATCATGTAGTAAGTGCTTTTAGAATGGATAGACCACTAAGAATGTATTCATTATGTACCACAAGCCTGTGTTAATAAAAACATTAAATTTAAAAAATAGGATGGAAATAGAGCTTTCAGGAAGTTCAGGAGAGAATATTCTCTTAGGAAATTCCAGGGGGCAAACAAAAGGTAGAGGTATAAGTTTTTTGTGTGGTGGTGGGAAGTTTGTGGAAAGGAAGCTTCTACATCTAAATTTTGAAATGTAATAACTGATTACAAGATGAGGTTTTGGTAAAAGAATAAAAACAGAAAGAAAAAAGAATAAAAACAGAGCAGAGTGAAATAAAACAGGGATTCCAGAAATAGATTCAGTTTTTTTTTTTTTTTCCGGTGACCAGCATTTTATTGTTTGCATCTGAATTTGCTCAGTGATTTTTTTTTTTATTTTAAAAGGGAGTAAAATTAAACACAACAAAACAGAACAGAATGGGACATAAGAAAGCATAAATTTCAAAGCTAGACAACCAGAGATCTTCACTGTCATATTGTCTCTTGTTTTCTTCCAAATGGTTGTCCTTATCTTTGCATATGGAGAGCTCATACTAAATAACATAGCCAATCTTTTCACAAGATGTGTTGTTCACTGGCTCCCACTTGCTAGGCAGGGGGGAGGGGGAGAGGAGACACGGGGTGGGGGACAGGATGACATGAGATGTCTGATTCTCAGCCCACACGCAGGCAGGATCACAGTCACCCCCAGAGACAGGAAGAGTTCCTTGTTCTCCTGGCACCCCGAGTCAACTGCACTGTGCAGGTCTCGATGCGCCAAGGTCTCTCTCCTTCAGGCTGCCGAAAGTCTGCCACACTCTCAGCTGCCCCCAGAGAGAGGAGAGAGTTCCTTGTTTTCCCGGCACCCCAAGTCAACTGCATTGTGCAGGTCCTGACGTGCCAGGGTCTCTCTCCTTCAGGCTGCCGAAAGTTGGCCACACTCTCAGCCGCCCCCCAGAGAGGGAAGGAGCTCCTTGTTCTCCCAGCACTCCTAGTCAACTGAACGGTGCAGGTCCTGAGGTGCCAGGCTCTCTCCCCTGCAGGCCCCCTAAAGTCCTCCATATTCATCTGCTATTTCTTTCTGAGAAATTGACCATTCCATTTCCAAAGTTCTGAAATGACCAACAGACCACAGAAAGAATTCTCTTTAGGCTCCTGTTTGAAACCAGCAGCTACAGTGGTCTGCTGGCCTTGCTTCAGGGCCACTAGATTCAGTTTTTCAGTGTGAACTACATGACAACCTGGGAAACCCAAGCTCTGCTAATTGCTGCTGAAGGTGCCCAGTAAGCGCATGTGTACATGACTTTAGGTAAAGTAAATAATCAGGTAAAGGTTTAATGGTATTATCATTAAAAGTTTATGCAGTGAAAAGTAGAACTCAGGTAAAATAAAAAAAAGTAGAAAACTGTGAATATAAAGACAAGCTTAATATTACAATGTAGATATATTTCCTGAGGCAGCTTGGCTTTTCCAGATAAGGAATCAATTCTGATTCTATACAGTGTGGTTTGCAGATGACCAATGAACAAATGCAGTATGACTGCTGCAGGCACTGCATACTGTGGGTGCTTGGAGACTTACAGGGTTATTCTGACAAAAGGAGTGAGGGACAGTTTCCTGGAGCATGGAGAGCGTGGATCGAGTCTAAGCACGTTTGGCCAGGGGCCCTCCGGCAGCAGCTGGAGAAGGGTGTGAGGCGTGTAGGCAGGCTGCACAGAGAACAGCTTATAGTGCCGGAGGAGGGAGAACAGGAAGCTTCCCAGGTATGGGAAGTGGGACGGGACAGCCAGGCTGAGTGCAGCTTACACAGACAGCTGTGACCTGAGGAGGTGACAGCACAGTGACCTAGTCACCACCATCGATCTGTAGTACGTAGCTGGGTAGAAAGTGAAAAAGATTGAAGAGCGCAGCTAAACTGCAGACAGGAGTTGAGGAGGGTGGTTTTTTATATAGATTTTATTTTTTGGAAGAAAGTGGGAAATAAATACATAAATCCCAAGTATAAAATCAGTAAAACCAAAGGAAAATTGTAAAACCCAATGTTGTAGGGGCCGTGGAGATGTGAGCACATGCACAGGGCTAGTGACAGAGGAAAGCAGTCTTCACATGCTTGTGTGTACCTACAGTGCCTCCAAGTGAGAAAGCCAAAGAGCAGCCCAAATGTACAGCAGTAGAGGATGGTTAAATAAACTGGTTATTTAATGGAAGATTGTAAAGCCATCAAAAATGGCTAAGTAGACTAGCTAAATGGAAATGCAAATGCAAATAAATTATTAAAATACACATTGTATATAAGAATATATATGGCAAAAAATGAAATCATGAGTAATAAGAACGGGTAGGTTTTTCTCCATTGCAGAATTACTAGAATTTGTAAGAATGTCTCAGGGTTAGCACTACACAAAAGAGTGGATATTGGAACTTTTTTTTTTTTTTTTTTTGGTACCAGGGATCGAACTCATGACCTCGCACTTGCCAGGCAGGCGCTTAAGCCACTGAGCTAAATCCCTAGCCCAGAACTTCTTAAAATGTAATGCTCTATTGATGAACTTCTTCAGCTACTGAACAGCCTGTTTGTCGCTTCATTTCAGGAGCTGAGCATTGAGGAGCAGTCAGAGTGTACTCAGGACTTCTACCAGAGTGTAGCTGAGAGGATGCAGACTCGAGGGAAAGGTAATGCTTTGTGAGGCAGCCACATGGGCTCACTTGGAGCTGCCAGACCACTGCTCGTCACTTAACCCTTCCCTGCTCCTTCCACTGGCGTAGTGGGGTTTAGACACCGTGCTGTAAGCCGCTCCGCTGGGCTCAGGCTTGACAGTGCCTTTGAAGGCCACTATGTGCATCACCAGAGCAGCTGAATAGCTTATTGATAGGAATGCTTAATGTCTGTGTTGTGGGGTAAAAGTGAGATGGATTAAAACCATTTGGGAAGCTTTTCTGACCCAGTCCCCTTTCTTGGAGTCAGCAGTGTGGTGAGTCACGGTTCATGATGATGTAATCCTCAGGAGGGTTGGAGTTGGTGGGGGAGTGGGGATCACTACTTAAGCTTTGGAGTTCAAGAGGTTCTTTCGGAATATGACTTCACTGCTGTACTTAGGATGTGCATGTATCTGAGAAACAGTTCCATGTGTATACCTTGGAGAGATCTCTATGGTTTTATGGTAAACCTCAGAGAAGTGAAAGGGGCCATCTTACGGACAGTTACGGTCTTGGGATTCCAAATGCTTTACTAATAGCAGTAGGGAGGCCCACACCAAGGTCCTCCCACTTGGCAGACATACCTCTGTGAGCTGTTAGCACTGCCTACATGGGAAGTGGAGATTCTGCAAAAATTAGTCTCAGAGGTTGAGGTAAATTTTTAAACTGTGTTTTCTGTTGTGACACACTTTCTTTTCTGAGTGTGTGTAACATGCAAAATGCGAACAGAAAATATGGCAAATATTAATCTTTGCAAGTGAATACAGTATAAGACACATGGTTGTTAATCCCTTCAAAATACTGCTTGCCTTGAACACATTTACCCTGTTGTTCTTACTCTTTTCTGAAGCAGCTCTAGAGTCTTCTTTGACATCATCAGTTGTGCTGCTGGGCTGCCCCACTGTTCTGAATGAGTTCAGAGTGTTAACCTTGTGTGATCATTTGACTTGGGAAGAGCCGAGGTTACACAGGGCCAGAGCCAGTAGGTGAGGGTGCGCCATCGTGCTTTTACGAGCCTCCATGTGCACTGCATGGCACTCGGCTACAAGATGCACTGTGTTTTTTACTACATCTCATAAAGACAGTCATGAAAGAGAATGTGCAGAATTGCTTCAAAAAGGGGCAAGAATGATGAGATGAGTGCGTGAAGCAAGGAGGAGGATTTTGAGGGGAATTAGTGGCAGTGTATCTTTTATTGTAAGTATTTTAATGTAACATTCTCCATATATGATCACTTTTATATTTCTATTAATTAGTAAACATACTAGTAAGTTCGTTTTCTGCTATGCAGAAAGTACTCTGAAGGCATGCCCTTTATTTAAAATGTTTGTCCTTCTCTTGAGCTTTCATATCCATTTGTGTATTTCAGTGCCTCCAGAAAAAGTCGAAAAGATAATGGATCAGATTGAAAAGTACATCATGACTCGTCTCTATAAATATGTGTTCTGTCCAGAAACCACTGATGATGAGAAAAAAGATCTTGCCATTCAAAAAAGGATCAGGTCATTGTTTTGCTTTGTCATGTATATTTACTCCCTGCTCATGGAAGAACACAGTAGACCTTGACTTTCAGACCCGAAGAGACAGTAACAGCTAAACTGCCAGCCATCCCTGCCATACAAGCCTGACCCTCTGTGCCATAGGGAAGAGAGGGCCTGGATACTCTTGCTTACCCATCTGATCCTAGGTAGCTTCAGATAAGAACCATGTTTGGTGTTTGGGATTGTTTCAAATCTCCAGCATTGCCAAGGAGCAAGGAGACTTGTATAAGTCTCCTTATACTGTCCTGTCAGGAGGATGCTGTGGCTGCCACGTGAGGGCAGTGGGGCCCTGTTCCCTCCTTCCAACCCCAGGGAATGATGTATGTTACTCAACATTCCTCCGCTCTCCACTCTCACCAGTGCCCACAGAGTGGGCCCAGCACTCTGCATTGTGGTAACACTAGAACACCCAGGACTGGCCACCTTTGAGTGGGCACAGGTCCCAGGCGTGTCTGGAGGACCCATATGAGATCTTGGGCCAGGGTCTGGTCATCAGTCTTGTCTGGGAGCTGCGTCACAGATGGGAGTGGGTGGCGGCGCCTGAAGGTAGGGGTTGGAGGTGACTAGATGGGGCTGGCGAGGTGCAGGGGAGAGCAGTAGCCCAGCAAGGGTCATATGGTGAAGCCAGGTGTGACTAGGAAGTGCACCATGATTCAAGCCGAGGGGACATGTACATGGTGGCCTCTTACATGGTTCCCCGGTCCCCAGAAGGCATTCCTGGTGGCCAGTGAGAACGAGGAGCAGCAGGCTTTGCATGTGGAATGCTTCTCAGTCTCGGTAGCAAAATCTTCTGTTTGTTTTTGGGTTTTGTTCATGTTTTGTTTTATTTTTGGTTTTGTGCTACAGAGGATTGAACCTAGGGCCTTCATACTGAACTACATTCCTGACCCTTCTTTTTTCATTTTTTAATTCAGAGACAGGATCTGGCTAAATTGCCAGATTGCCCAGGCAGGACTTGAACTTGCAGTCCAACCTGTCTCCCAGAGTGGAGGGTGACAGGCATGTGCCACCACACCTGGCTTTTGCTTTCAACCAGTGAGACCATCTTCTGTCCCTGCAGTAAAGTCAGAAGAGTGGTCTTGTTTCAGGGTCCTGGGTACTTTGTCCTCAACACAGAACTCACGTGGTGGGGCTGAGGATTGTCTGATGAGGTCCCCCCTTTTCCCTCAGCTAAACTAAATGGCAGGATGAAGGCCACAGTCCATTCCTAGGGTGCCCCTTTACTGTTTTTCTCTCTCTATAGGGCGCTGCACTGGGTCACCCCTCAGATGCTTTGTGTCCCTGTTAATGAAGAAATTCCGGAAGTTTCTGATATGGTGGTAAAAGCAATCACAGGTCAGTGAAACTGAGAGCTTTGGTACTTGGGATGTTTTTCCCACTAGGTTAATGTTTGGGGTTTTTTGGTACAGGGAATTGAACTCAGGACCTTGTGCTTGCCAGGCAGGTACTTATGCTGCTGAGCTATATCCCCAGCCCCAGGTTAACATTTTGTAACAGTGTGAGTTCGTTTATTCAGTGAGCAGAGAGTCATTCCAGTGTTTGCACACTGCAGGTTACATGGCATTGTGGTGAAGGTGATCTGTACAGGGGTCAGTTTTATGAATGGGATGCACTCAGAATAGCGGGTAAACTCCGCCTCCTCCATTTTTAGTGATCGAGGTCTCACTTTTTTAGCAATGGACTAGACTAAGGTCAAATATACTAAAGTGAATTTCTGAAGACTCAGTAACATTTATGTATTCAAAATATTTTGGGACAGAAAAGTAAGTAGCAAGGTCAGTAATTCCCAAACCAGAGCGACACTAACACAGTGCCTCTGCCTGGTTGTCAATCAGAAGCAGAAATGTGATTTGGATTATTTTTTCTGTTTTGATCAAGAAATAAACAAAGTAGCTCAGACTGATGTGCCCTTGCCATTCTGGACAGGTCCAGGCTTCTAGTAAGATTTCTGTTTCTCATTCATAGAAAAGCCAGCAGCAGTTCAACAAAGAAGTTTAAAAATGCCTAAGGTTGAGGATGTCCACCGTTGGCCCCCTCCCCTAAACTAGGGAGAAGAATTGGAAAGACTGACTCATTTAGACATCACAAATGAAATTGGCTGGGAAGTGGGGGGCAGCTGGTGTTAGCAGTTTGGAGGCAGGCCATGAGGAAAGCACCTGAGGTTGTCAGGATCAGAGGTTCACCACGCTGCAGGAAGAAGTGAGGGTCTTACTGGGGTTGAGATGAGCTGTGTATCAGCAGCACTGTAAAGGAGGCCAGACTTGCACAGAACTCCTGGGGGGTGGGCTTAGCAGCAGCAATGTCTTTGCCCCAGGCCTTCTGTTCTGGGAATGCTTCTTCCCAGTTGACAGGTTCTGCTTCTCTGTATGTTCTCACACTTCAACTTCCGTTTGGAAGTAAATGTTTCTCTGTGCAATTCTGAAGGCAGTCTAATTGTCCTAGCTAACTCCTGTCATCTTTATCGTTCCAAGCTTTTCTGCAAATCTACCACAGGCCCTGTGAGCTGAATCCTTTGGATCAAGACCCTTCCCTACCCCTGTCTTTTGGCCAGGGCCTTTATTAAAGCTTGGATAGTGACCTCGAACTTGTGCTTGTGTGTGCCCCCCCATACTTAATAGAAAGTTCAAGGCAGAATGGTTTATATTTACAGATTCTCTCAGTTTATGTCAGGGACCTCTTTCTGAAATCATATCTTATGAAACCAGAAATGATAAGTGCCAAACCACTGTCTACTTTAAAATGTAATGAAAAAAAAAAGAGGGTTTCATGATATCAGAGTTTATTAATATATTTGAAGAGGTGCAGGCCCAAGACAGCCAAGGTGGTGCCCCTCCTGATGACAAGGGAAAGCCTCGGACAGGAGACATAAGCAGGTTAGAGAGGGAAATAGTTCCTCAGAGGGCAGTGCCTGCAGCAGTGAATCTCCTATTAATGGACCTTTTCCTTCCTCACCACTGAGTGCCGGGGCTGTGCAAATCTCGGAGCTGCGAGTCCAGAACTAAAAGCAGCTTCTCAGGCCTCATGGGCCTTTGGTTTCCTCTTGCTGCACTCTTCCCTGTTACATGGCAGCCCTGCCCCAGGGGGTCAAGGCCACACCACGTATCCAGATAAGAAGGACTTCACTTTCAAAGCTTGCAGAGTGAAGATTACTGAGAAAGTGGTGTAGGTATAAAGTAGGGTGGGGATAGAGCTCAGCAGCACAAGCACATGCCTGGCAAGCATGAGGTGGTGAGTTCAACCCCCGGTAAAAATAAAACATAAATAAAGTACATGTACACAGTGCTGCCAAGCCCACCCAAAGCCACACACACAGTCCCTCTCTCTGTCTCTCTTTCTTTCTCTCTGTCACAGTTTAGAGGCTAAAAATCAACACAAAGTGAGACACTACAGAGAATCAATAAATGTAGTAAGAAGAGCAAAACAAAAAAATCCTACTTAGCCAGTTCTTTTTTTATAATAAATTCTACTTAAGCAGAACAGGGAAAATGCACTGAGGCACAATAACAATAATTAGAACCCAGAATTAAAAGAGTAAAGTGACCAAAAGTCCTGTCTTTGCCACAGTACTAGGGGGAGTAAAAGCTAAAGTCAGTCAACCAAGGCTGCCCTGCCTGCCCTGCCCCTGTCCTCATGCCTCTTTGCCTCCCAGACTGACCTGCAGGCCCCAAGTGGCCACCGCAGACACAGGGCTTGGGGCAGAGCCCTGGGTGCACACCGGCACCTGGCCTGGGCCCCAGATGCTTAAATCCTGCCAGTGCTGCATGCCTGCCACCCTACCCTCCTGCGGTGCCCCAGCCAGGAGCACGCAGGCACAGCCCAGACAGCCCCCACTGTGCCACACCTCTGGGCCCACTCTTCTGCACTGTGTCTCCTGGGCTTCAGCAGAGCCTATGCAGGTCCCCACTTGGGCTTAGTGGTAGACACGGGAAGTGAGTGATTTTCTTCTGCGAGAACTAAAATGCTCTTTGGAATAAAGGTATACCCTCGCATTATCCCTTCTGCCAGAAGCAGGTGATGTCATACGCATCCTGTACAGATTCCCACGCTGCAAGGACTGGCACAGCAGACCCCACTGTGCTGGATGGAGTTCAGTGGCTGCGTCCTGCTCTCCGCAGAAAGATATTTAGTGTAGTAGCCATGTGGCTCTGTATGTTATGTATTTATTTTGTCTTTGAGGCAGGTCTTACCTTGTAGTGAATGCTGACCTTGGGCTCACTTTGTAGCCCAGGCTGTCTCAAACTTGCAGCGATCCTTCTACCTTGCCCTCCTGAGTGCTGGGATTATAGGTGTGCACCACTACGCCTGGCTATGTTATTTCTTATCAGTGTGTATTAACCATACATTTGCATGGGTCCCCTGTCCCCTTGCAGGGAGAAAGCAGAGTAATCAACGTTTCCCTCCCTCGCCCTCCTCGCCCTAGACTCTAATGCAGTGTGCAGTGCATGATCCCCAGAGTCCATGGCCGCTGTCATCGCAGGGTTGTGCACACCAGGTCCTTACCCTGCATCTGGGTCTTGGTTGCTGTTCCCCAGTCATTGCCCCCACAGGTCCCTGATCTGAGTGAGGACATGCTGTGGGTGGTGTGTACTGACACTTTTAAGGCCACTTCCTTCGCCAGCAGGCTCAGAGGCTGTCCCCTTTGTGATTAGAAGCCTGAGTTTAAGGTCACACGTGGTTTTGGATTCTCACTGCTGTCACCTGCTCTCTGTAATTGTGAGCCTCCCATCCCCTCTCTCAGCCTCTGCTTCCTCATGTGTGACATGGATAATTATTGCATAAGCATCCAATGACAAAGTCGCTTTTTATGCGCTCGTGACTAAGTGTCGTGTCCCGTGAAGGGGAACCCGCACCGACCACTCTGGTGGCCGTGCCTCCGTGGCCTCCGGGAGCTGCCTGGGGGCATGTGGTGAGGACGCCTCTGGCACCTTGATAGTAGGAGCACCCGCCCTGCCGAGGCTCCCACCAACCACTTCACATAGTGAACGCCCCTTTCCGCCTCACAGATATCATCGAGATGGACTCGAAGCGCGTGCCCCGAGACAAGCTGGCCTGCATCACCAGGTGCAGCAAGCACATCTTCAACGCCATCAAGATCACCAAGAATGAGCCAGCGTCTGCTGACGACTTCTTGCCCACACTTATCTACATCGTGCTGAAGGGCAACCCGCCTCGCCTGCAGTCCAACATCCAGTACATCACGCGCTTCTGCAACCCCAGCCGGCTGATGACTGGGGAGGACGGCTACTACTTCACCAATCTGGTAGGGCTGCGGTTGAGGCTGCCAGAGGGGACTGACTGACTGACTGATTTGGGGTTTTTCTTTTTTTTGAGACAAGATCTCACTGCATAGTTTAGACTGGCCTCGTACTCTTGGGCCAGTTTAGCTCAGTGACACAAGTGCCTGCCTTTCAAGTGTGAGGTCATGAGTTTGATCCCCAGTACCCAAAAAGAAAAAAAAAGATGGTCCTCCTGCCTCAGCCTCCTGAGTGCTGGGATCACAGGTGTGCACCCCCATACCAACTTTTAGGGGGCTATGAGGGCTGTACCCACCCTGGGGCAGTTTAGTACTTCTGAGCCAGGGACCTGCATGGCTGGGGAGGCCTTTCCTATCATAGCACGCATGTGACCAGGTCATGCAGATTGTCCTTCTCCCGGCACTCAGGTAGAGGTCCCGTGGCTCACAGGAGAGGCCATCATTTATCTGAGCTCTTGGCCATGGTCTGTCAGGTCCTGGATTCCAGTTCTTTCTACAAGTCTTACCTTGCCCTGCTCAGTGTGCCTAAGTGTGGAATCTCTCTTGGTTCTGGCTCCCACCATCTGCCTCATCCCACTCTGCAGCCATGTCCTTTGTGCCCCAGGCCAGTCCCCTATGTCCCGTCCAGTGCCTGTAGCTCTGTGGTCACTGGCCATGTGGACCCACGGGTCTGGAGCTGTGCTGTGCTCTGGTGGTCACTGCACCCCAGAGGTAATCTGCTGCGAGCTGAAACTGCTCCCCTCCATCCAAGGAGCAGGCCCTGCCTGCTGCTGTGGGGCGAGTCAGAGTCATGTGGGTTGCCTCTCCCGTGTGCCTGGGGCTGCATGAGTCCACATGCACGGTGAGCAGGGAGCAGTCTGGGCAGACAGGCAAGCCCAGGAGAGGTGGCCTTGGCTTAGGGAATGAGGCCTGGGGCACTTGGCGCGTCCGTGTCCTCCTGTGTAAGCCCCCAGCAGGTACGCTGCCTGGTGTGTGCCTGTGGGCTGTGTTGCTTCCTCCCCACCACAAAACTGGCTAATACTCCCCCATTTTCCAGATGCAGAAATAGCACTTTACAGAGCTCGGGTGACTCTCCCAGGGTCACATATTGTTGCTTTAAGTAACGGGTGACCGTGACCTCAGGTGGTCTCATTTCAAAGTTCCTCCTTTGGCCATTTGATGGTAAAATGTCTCCTGACGACGCCCACTGCCCCTAGTGTCCTGGGGGTGTGGTGGGTCTGGCAGCTCTGAGGGGTGGCTTTACAGTGCCCTCGCAGGGGACACCCGGATGCTCATCCTGGATATGCAGGATTGTAAAGGAAAAGTGACTATGAGTTGGTGATTTTTCAAGCTGAAAGACAGGGAGACTCATAACTGTTTGCCTACTTTTGCTCCTGTTTTAAATTCTCTATAGCAAAAAAGATTTTTAAAAATACACTTGAAAAATAATCTATTTGAAGCTGGGCATGGTGGTGCACTTCTGTAATCCCAGCACTCTGGGAGGCTGAGGCAGGAGGATGGAAAGTTTACATACAGCCTGGGCAGCTTAGTGACTTAATGAGACCCTGACCAAAAAAAAGAAAGAAAGAAAGAAAAAGCTGAAGAGTACAAAGGCTCTGGGTTCAATCTGCAGTACTGCAAAAATAAGTTTAAAAAATGATTTGAGCTTTTCACACCTAACAACATTCTCTTTCCTCTGCAGTGCTGTGCTGTGGCTTTCATTGAGAAATTAGATGCCCAGTCTCTGAATTTAAGTCAGGAGGATTTTGATCGCTACATGTCTGGCCAGACCTCTCCCAGGAAGCAGGAACCTGAGAGCTGGGCTCCAGACGCCTGCTTAGGCGTCAAGCAGATGTATAAGAACTTGGATCTCCTGTCTCAGTTGAATGAACGGCAGGAAAGGATCATGAATGAAGCCAAGAAACTTGAAAAAGACCTAATAGATTGGACGGATGGGATTGCAAAAGAGGTGCAAGACATTGTTGAAAAATACCCACTTGAAATCAAGCCCGCAGCCCAGCCGCTAGCAGCAATAGACTCGGAAAATGTAGAGAACGATAAACTTCCGCCCCCACTGCAACCTCAGGTGTACGCGGGATGATGCCGCTGCGCAGAGAATGCGTATGTCCGGGAGCCTGACCCATAGGTGGCCCTTTCCACGTCCTCTGACGGGGTCTAGAGCACAGCTTAATTGCTTACAAGCGTCAGAGCATTTTAAGGTACATTCGCTGGGGGTTATTTAGTTTGTTTTGTTTCTTTTTCCTGGCAGGGGAGGCTTAGTAAATAATAAAATATTATTTATTTGAGTTACTGAAACAGATCCATCTAAGGCTTATGTGAAAATTCTGGTTAAGTATTCTTTTCCTCTGATTTTCCTCTGAAGCGTTCCCTGTAGTTTCATTTGGGTAAATGATTGCCTTTTCAAGGAGAAAACAAATCAATGCCAGAGTGTATGTTGAAAGGAATTCAGTGTTGCCACTGTCCCACATTTTGAAATAATTTTATAACTGTAAAGATAGAAGATATATTGATGAGTAAATATGTATAATTGTAAATATGTAAAAGAAGAGTGGCGTATGCAGCGTGTGGCGTTCCATGTGTTAGTTTTCAGCTTAGAGCAAAGGACCCTGGATGTTGCCTTGGGCGCCCTTTCCTCAGGTTGCCCGCACAGGTGGCCCCCGCTTGTTGGCACATGTTTCTCGGCATGCCTGGGCGACTCCCAGCCCAGCAGTCACGGTGCTTCAGGGTCGGGTCCTGCTCTCGGCCCTGGATTGAAGGGCAGGGCCTCGGGCACATGGCCTCCCGGTGGGTGACAGTGACATTGTGTAGACCTCCCCTGCCCTCCAGCCCCAGCACTCACTCAAGATTCCTGTGGCAGGGTCACCCTGTGCACTGCAGCACGCTTAGCAGCATCGCTGCCCTCTGTCCCCGCTGGATGCCTGCAGCCCCTGACACTGTGAAAAGCCGTCCCTGCACACTGCTCAGTGGCTTCTGGGAGCAAAGTTACTCTCGCTTAAGGACCACCAGTCTCTCTCGTGAGCCAGGTCACTGTCCGCCTGTGGTCAGTGTGATATGTCCAAAGGTCACATTTGGGCACAGCACCATAGTAACCAGGCCCCATGCAGTGTGCAGCCTCTCCTGGTCCTGGGAAAGCTTTTCGTAGCCTAACCGTACAACAGTGACTTCTGCAGATGTCAGTGTCCTTGTGAGTTATGGAGGGTTCCCCAGGGCCCCCTTCTTGAACAAGGTCACATCTGCAAGCAGTACTTGAAGAAAACTAGGGTGGGGCCAGGTGTGATGGCACACACTGTCATCCCAGCACTCTGGAGGCTGAGACAGGAGGATCACTGAGAGTTTGAGGCCGTCCTGAACTGCATAGCAAAATGCTATCTCAAAAATGCAAAAAAGAAAACTCGGGTGGGCATGAAACATGACATTCTTTATTTAAGTTTACATGTAAAAGCTACCAGGCGCGACACTCTTGTCAACACAGCACTGCAGACGCAAAGCAGCAAGGTCCGCTGGTCACCGAGCTCCTGTGGGAAGTAGTTACTGTCCAGCACCAGCGAGACTCTTCTCTTAAAATAACCTCTGCCCGGATGATCTCGGTAGCTTTCCCCTTCTTTCTTCCTACTTTCTATGTACTTCCTAGGTGCTAATTCAGGTACACACAGTCTTAATTCCTCTGGAAATACAGTGCTTTTAGTTGAACATTATGTTCATTTAATAAAACACGGCTTATCGGCCAGGTGTGATGGTGCACACCTGTAACCCCCGCACTCGGGAGGCCGAGTTCAGGATCAGCCTGGATGACATAACAGGACACCATCTCAAAAAAAGAAGAAAGTACATAGCGGCCTCTCACAAAAGCCAACCTCTGCGTTTCTTACCAATCTTTAAAGTAGGTGTTGAATTGAGGTTTTGTGAGTCTCATGTTGATCAAATTCTTCAGATACGGGCCTGCTTTGGATAGGAGGCTTGTATTTCTCCTAAGTCAGCATCAACACAATGGCCAATTTCTGTTTCCCAACAACTATGATATTTTATGTGCTGTAAATGTGGTCGGAATACACCTTTGGGAAGGAAGCCTTATCAATAAAGTTTCATGATCCATTCCTCTTCCAAATAGATTGATTTGGGGGGGTCTTTGATAAGAGGAATACACATCGTTACTAAGATTCTCACATTACCATCTTTATCATACTTAAAAACGGAACATGAGAGACTTTCTCAGTTAAAATTCAAAATGGAGACAAGAATAGTGTTTGCTATTGCTGCAGTTACTGTTCTAGAAGTTCTCCCGCAGGACCCAGTCTTCAGACACAGAAGTAAAGGACGGAGTTCGTCTCATGGAGCCCGAGAGGCTGGCCGTGTGCAGAGGGCAGTCGCTTTGGAGCAGAAAGCCTTGGATTGGCATTAAATTTGACTATGTCTTATGTGAGCTCTTTGTACAAATCCCTCCCATTCTAGACACCTCTGTTGTGAAGGGGGGTAACAAAATACCCAATTCAAGAGGCGGCTGCCAGGGTAAAATGACCTAGAGCAGGTGGAAACTGTTATTTCTGAGTGATTTTTCTATGTAGCAAACCTAAGAGAACTGACACTGGAACTATTAGTGTCACCAAAACAGTGCGCTGCGAGATGGTAAAGTAGCTATAAAACAACTCGATACTAACTAACCAGTTTTCTGTCCTCATTACTAACCAGTTAGCAAATTCGGGGCAGAATTCACCAGAATGCTCTGCAGTTGGCATCTTGAAATTCTTCACTGTATCCTGCGCTTAGTGTTTTGTAGGTGAAGTCTGGTGGAACCACGCCCATGCTGTCTTTGGCAGGGGTGACTCAACAGTGAACCCTGGCCTGGACAGGCAGCGCCATCTGGTGGAGTGTTATTGGGGTGGAGGATGGGGCCCTGAGAGGCCCAGCCTCCCATGGCTGGGCGTAGGAATTGGCCTCACCAGAGATGTCTCAGGCCCCTTGCTAAGTCGCCCCACTAAGACAAGCTCAGGGGTCAAGGTTATGTGCAGATGCACCCCCACCCCCCAGATCCTCACAAGCTCACACCAGGGGGTTGGGAGGTGACTGCCAGGTGGGATGTCCGGCACACTGTCTGCCTTGTTGCAGTAAGGTGTCTGGTGAGAAGGCAGCCACTGTGGCCTCCCCTTCCTGGTGCTGCCCTTCACGCTTTCCGGATGT
This sequence comes from Dolichotis patagonum, assembly GCA_004027295.1. Classification (NCBI taxonomy): domain Eukaryota; kingdom Metazoa; phylum Chordata; class Mammalia; order Rodentia; family Caviidae; genus Dolichotis; species Dolichotis patagonum. Next base: position 59,669 of record PVJX010004334.1, read on the forward strand.
GGTGTGGGAGGCAGCTCTCGGCCCTGCCGTGGGGCCCTGACTGGCCTGAAGCCTCTTCCAAGGAGCCAGAAGAAAACTCTCCTTTATGTTGTGGCCTTTGGGTATTGTGTCTCAGCCACAGGAAAATGACTGCTAAATACATCAGCGTGACACGAAGGGGGCTTGTCATGACTCGGGGAAGTCCACAGGGCTTAGGAGCTCCGTGCAGAGAACTGAGGATAGACACTAAAACATTCATCATCCCTTCACGGGGTGGAGTCCAAGGAGGCGACTAACGAGGCGAAGCCTTTAGCTCACCCGGAGCAGGTTCTTGACACCCTGTCAAGAAACAGCATTTGGATGTGTGTGTGAGGGCCGCAGGTAGAGTTATCAGGCAAAAGCAGAGAACAGAGCCAGAAAAGTGTGGGCACCTGAGGAGGAGGCGGGCTATAGGGTGGGCAGGTGGGGGCATTCACATGCCCTGGGCAGCTCCAGGCACGTGGTCCAGGACGTGTGTTTCCCATGCCACCTGCCTCACTGGCGTGGCACCCTTGCTGGGAGCACTGTGCACAGAGAGTCTCGGCCTAAACGGGACAGAGAGACAGCGGGGCCCTTGCAGGCTCCTGACGGGGATGCGAAGTGCAAAAGGGCCTATCACTTTCTTATAAAAATACATGTGCAATGACTGGGCCATCCAGAAACTGTGTCCTTGGGTACCCAATCCAGAAATTTGATGACTTACATTCACCCCAAATCATGTCCAGCAATGCCCCTAACACCTGTACCCATAATGCACCACCTCGGTGGAAGCGATGTAAACATTGTCAGCATCTTTCTTGCACTTGTAGGCCAGGTTCCTTCCAGGCAGAGGCACTGGCACCGTGGTGAGCGTCCATGGCTCCTTGCTTTTATTATGGACACCCCATTGCATGGGTGTCCTGGATTGCCCACCTGCAGTTTAGTGACTGAGCAAGATGCTGTCTCAAAAAAATCTTTAAGGGCCGGGGATTTAGCTCAGCAGCATAAGCGCCTGCCTGGCAAGCGCTAGGTCGTGTTTGATCCCTGGTACCAAAAAAAAAAATCTTTAAAAAGGTTGCAGCGCACTCAGAAGGCTGAGGCAGGAGGATTGGCCTGAGTTTATGAGGCCAGCCTAAACTACATTGGGAGGCCCTGTCTCAACAAACAAAATCAAACTAATGGTTGATACATTGTTTCAACTTGAGAAGTTTAGCCCTTTAACTCGGCAGGGGGCCAGGAGCCTCAACTTTGTAAACATCCTGGTCCTGTGCAAGAGGAGGGCAGGGAGACTGTGAATGCTACACCCGCCCTGGGAGGGGGTGGTCTCCTGTTTATAAGGAAGGAGAAGAGGCTTGTTCCCCACTTTTACTCTGGCTGCTTTTGGTGTCTTCCGCCCCCTTGAACTGTTGCCCAGGTGCCACGCCACCCTGCCTTGGAGCCAGCTGATTACGGACTGAAACTGCCACAAACTGCCTTTCCTTCTTTCATTTTGGGTGTCAGGTATTTTGTCCCAGCAATGAGAGCAAAGTAACTAAGACACGCCAAACCCCAAAATAAAAACTTTGGGGATGCAGCTCCATGTAAAGACCCTGGCCTCAACCCCAAGTACTGAATTGGGAGGTGGGGGGAGTTGGGCAAGCAAAATATATAAAGTGTTTCTACAACTCAAAAACAACATGCTTCAGAGCCATTAAAAACTGACAAAGGACTTGAGCTACTACTTCTCCAAAGGAGAAGCCACTCAACCTTCTGCCCAGGAAAAGAGGCTGCGGGGTTAGGAGATGTAAATCAAAGCCGCTGTGAGCTCCCCTCCATCCCGTCCAATGGTAATGGGTACCCAAAGGCTGCTAGCACCTCTGCTGCCTGTTGGAGGGGTTGGGGGTGGACCCCAGAGCCTTCCCACTGAGCTACATCCCAGCTGTTCTTCTAATTTTCATTTTGAGACAGAGTCTTGCTAAATCACTGAGCTTCCCAGACTCTGTTTGAACTTGCAGTCCTCCTGTTTCAGCCTTCCAGAGTGCTGGTATGACAGGCAACTGCCACCAGGCCACCTCTGTTTTGTGTGTTTTGTTTTGTTGTGACAGGGTCTTGTAGTGCAGACTGGCCCAGGCTGACTTTGCACTCACTGCTTCAGTCTCCCAAGTGCTGGGATGACAGGCAAACGCCACCACGCCTAGCCAGCACCTCTGTTTTGAGTAGCCTCAAAGTAGAAATGTTCTGTATGGCCTTCTGGGAGCAGTGGGCAAGCAAACTGGCGCATCTGCACAAAGGAACAGGCTGTGACCATCAAAGACGCCTCCTGACTCACAAGGACGTGAGTGAATTTCAAGGGTGTTTGGGTTTTTCCCGGTGTGAGAGATTAGAGAGCAGGAGGAAGGTGTACAGGCCTTTAGTGATGGCACGGGAGGGCTGCTGAGGAGATGCCGGCAGCCTTCATAAGCTTCAGCAACAATCGCAGCCTTTTTATCTGGGACTTCACAGAGATGGAGCCAAAGGGGGGGCAGAATGGCGCTCTGACAGCTGATAGGAGGAGCTTCTGCACATGCTCAGAAACCCAATAGAGGCGGAGCTAAAGGGGCGGGCAGAATGATGTGCTGACAGCTGATAGGAAGAGCCTCTGCACCAGTCCGAAGGGCGGGAAGTTTGACTTGTGGGTTTGCCAAATCAACACAAGGGGCGCTGTCCAGCACCAGCGGCAGCTCTTAACCTGAGGAAAAACAACAAAGGGCAGGCGGTTCAGTGACAAAACAATATATGTCACAGGTGATGGCAGGTATGGCACGCCGCAGGAATGGTGGGATCAGGGCAGGGGGAGGGACAGCGCTGGGTGGGTGAAGGTGGAGAGTGTCACGGGCCGGCCTGCCCCATGGGCGATCACGCCGAGCTTCCAAGCCGAGAAGGAGACAGAAGAGGAAAAGCTGGCCCCGCCAGCGGCCGAGGAGGGGGAGCCCTGGCGGGGCAGGAAGCAGCCCTGGATGTAGTCCACTGCCTGCCATATTGCCGGACTGGCCTTCTCATCTGAAGAACACTAAGGCAGGCTTATTTAAAGCCAATAGCAACTAATGAAAACTGCTATTGGCTTTATAAAAAAATTAAGTACTTCTTAGCTAGGTGTGGTGGTGGTGCAGGCTGAAATTCCAGCACTCTGGGAGGCTGAGGCAGGAGGATTGCAAGTTGGAGCTCAGCCTGGGCCACTTGGAGATTTAGCAAGACCCTGTTTTAAAATAAAAATTTTTTAAAAGGGCTGAGGTTGTAGCTCAGTGTGAAGGCTGCCCACCATAGGGAAAGATGGAAGCAAGAAAGGGAGGAAGGGTGTGAGAGCTTGTGTTAGATGTCCCACAAGGCCTCATGTAGTCACAGATGGGGATTTTTCAGGGGTGACTGAATCTAGAGAGTATGGTGCTGGGACCAAGGATGTATGATTACTAAATCAGTCCACCGATTGGTTTGGGATTAAGGGTGTGCATGTACACTCACCCTAGAGTATAAAAGAAAACTAATGTGTTCTCGCCTGCTTGCCTGCCTGCCTGCCTTGGACTGTTTCTCCTCTGAAATGCCTGTACCTTGGAGCCAGCGGCCTATGGACTGAAACCTCCACAAACTGAGCTAAATAAACCTTTCCTCCTTTAACTTGGGTGTCAGGTATTTTATCTCAGCAACAAGAAAAGTAACGAAGACGGTGGGGGAGCTTCCCAACATCTACTTAGTATGAAGTTAAAGGGAAACAGATTTCCTTGGCAAAGTCCCCAAGGCCCAGCCACTGTATGTTCCCTGCCACCTGCTGCTACCTGTAGCAGGCAGGGCCAGTATGGGGAGCTGATGCCTATGAGGCACACTCAGGCTGACTGGCCATGTGGCGTTAGAGCAGGGAATCTTAGAGGGCTGAAACCTGTCCCCTTTAAAAGAATAATGAGCTGTGTGCAGTGAAGGTGTCCGGTTTAAGTTTCTGCTGCTGAATCCCACTCCTGAGCACTGGTTTCACTGCCAGAGGACAAGTGTGGGTTCCCTTAATAAGAAGCCAGCGAGAGCTGGGTGTGATGGTGCACTCCTGTGATCCCAGCACTCAGGGAGGCTGAGGCAGGAGGATCTGAAGTTTGAGCCCAGCCTGGGCAATTGAATAACCCCATCTCAGAAAGAGCAACGGGACAGGGCTGGGGATGTAGCTTGAGAGCAAAGGTGCTGCATTCAATCCCTAATAGCACAACAACAACAACAACAACAACAAAAATCTATTATTGATTATTGATTATTTGGTTCCCTCCCAACAAAAACCTCCCTTTCCCGTATCAAATGATATTTTTCATGGGCACACCAGTTATTGGCCTTGGCTCTGTTATTCTGGGGTTCAGAGCTTTTGAGAGTGTAGCCACACCCAATAACCCAATAAACAGGATGCCTGTTTCAGTAGATCTTGGTTCTCAGGAGCTTGATTGGACCCACACCACACTTGGGTCCCTCTGGGAAGCACCCAGCCCTGTGGGCAGCACTGGGCAGCACTGGGCTTGCATTTGGTTTTGGTGCCAACATTGCTGCAAGTACTTTGATAGGTTCTGAGTGCCAGGACAGATCCACTGCCCCGGGAGGTCGTCCTGGTCACAGGGACAGGCGTGGCCGCATTGTCCTGGCGTCCACTTTACAAACGTGAAGGCCCATTTGACAGTGACCTCCAGGCAGTTTTTTTCTGTTTTCTCCAATAGAATCCTACTGAGAAAGACTAAACTGGGCCTGGTGGCTCACGCCTGTAATCCCAGCACTCAAGGCAGGAGGATCAGCATGAGTTCAAGTCCAGCCTGGGCTACATGGCGAGTTCAAGCCCAGGCTGAACTACATAGTGAAACCATGTCTTTAAAAAAAAAAAAAGAAAGAAAGAAAGAAAAGAAAAAGAGAAAGCCCAGGAATGGTGGTGCATGACTGTAATCCCAGCACTCAGGAGGCTGAGGCATGAGGGTCACAGTGAGTCCAAGGCCAACCTAAACAACAGTGAGATCCAGTCTCAAAAGAAGAAGGAAGGAAGGAAGGAAGGAAGGAAGACTGTTAACACTGGGGGACCTTTTCCATCAATACAGTTTCCTTGGCAGCCATAGGAAATTAATTCTGGGACCCTCAGCAGGTCCCAAAATCCACGGTCACCCAAGTCCCTGATATCAGATGTGTCATATGTGCACAGCACCTGTGTGCAGGGCCCTGTGTGCCTTTAGTCATCCCTAGATGACTCAAACCTGCTACAACGCAAGTGCCATGGAAATAGCTGTTACCCTGCAGTGTGCAGAGGAGCATGAGGACAAGTGTGTCCGTGCTCCGGTTACACGCGGCCGACTTCCCCGGTAGTTTGCATCGGGGCTGGCTGAACTGCGGACCTCCGAGGCAGGCTGCCGTTCCTATGCCCCCGCTCCCTGAGCGCTCTTGTTAGGACCCCGCCGGGCTGCCTGAGGCACCGCACAGGCTGTGCCATCAGATGCCAAGCATACAGTGAACTCGTCCACGGATGCATCTGCTGATGAGCACAGCGACCGTGATCCAGGCGCTTCTACACTCCCGAGCAGCTGGGGACATTTTAGAGTTAAACCGCAGCACATGCCTTGGGGCTTCTCCTAACCATTTACCCTGAATGTGGGACTGTTTGTCCTCAGGAAAGCAGGCCGCCAAATTCTACCTCATTCTCTTCCTCAGTGGCTCAAGTGACTCAGTTGCCCGTTCGCCACCTTACGGCTTTTTGCTCGCAACAGTGGGAAAATAGTGAGTCTGACACACATTGTTACAACACATGGAACCAGCAGCAGATAAGCTTTTTGCTATTTATTTTTGAGACAGGGTCTCACTATGTGATCCAGGCTGGCCTTCAACTCACAGTGATCCTCCTGGCTCAGCCTCCTGAGTGCTGGGTTTACAGGCGTCCACCGCCAGCAGCCCCAGTTATTTGGGAGGCTGAAGCAGAAGGATATCTTGAAACAATGAGATCAAGACCAGCCTGGAGAAATAATTTCCTGCCTGGAAAATAAAGATGGTCTTTTCCTCGGGATGATTTTTATGGGTTGAACTCAATGATATTCCTAAGTGAACAATATAATTTCTCCAAGTCAAATATCCCTGTTAGACATCAAGTCTCATTTTTAGTCCAAAGACTGGGAAGTAATAACAATGTACAATGTATTTCTGTTCTCTTCTTCTTCTTCTTCTTCTTCTTCTTCTTCTTCTTCTTCTTCTTCCTCCTCCTCCTCCTCCTCCTCCTCCTTCTTCTTTTTCTTCTTCTTCTTCTTTCTTCTTCTTCTTTTCTTCTTTCTTCTTCTTCTTCTTCTTCTTCTTCTTCTTCTTCTTCTTCTTCTTCTTCCTCCTCCTCCTCCTCCTCCTCCTCCTCCTCCTCCTCCTCCCTTTTTGAGACAAGATCTCACTGTGCAGTTCAGCCTGGCCTGAGCTGCCTTTGTAACCCAGACTGGTCTCAAACTCACAACAATCCTCCTGCCTCAGCCTCCTGAGTGCTGGGATTACATGCATGTGCCACCACACCTGGCTAACAATTTATTTCCTATTCCTACTGCTCTGCATGTGGCATGGCATAGGTCACTCCATCCCCTACATTATAATGTAATTCCCCCAAATGACAGTCATTGTGGGCTATTGTTATGGTTTTAGTCAGGATGTCCCCCAAAGCCTCATGCAGTCATGGAGGCAGGCTTCTAGAGTTTGTGACTGAGTCAAGATCCAGTGCTGGGATTATGGGTGTAGTGTTACACCCAAGTGAGTGTGGCTTGCATACAACATAAGGGACAGAGTCTTTTCTCATGCTCCTCTCCTTTTGTTCTTGTTGCTTTTTCTGTTTTCTGCCACCACAAGCTGTTGCATTCTGCCATGTGCCACTCTGCCTTGGAGCCAGCTGATTATAGACTGAAATTTCTGTGAAGTATGAGCTAAATAAACCTTTCCTTCCTTAACTTTGAGCATTGGGTATTTTGTCTCTGCAACGAGAGCAAAGTAACCGTACAGCTATTAATTTTTGTAGCCCACGGAGCATTGCTGATCAGTGATAGGAGTTATGACCTTAGAAATGTTGCTTTTTAGCTTTACCCTCTGTTTCACAGATAATCTTATCATCCACTTGACAGATTGTGGTCCAGCTAGGTCCCACTTTACCAGATTTGTGACAATAGACAAGAGAGTTCAAGTAGCTTTCAGGAAAGACTGTACAGGTGTGTTATAGACCCATCCATGTAAATGCAAATCATCACCCCTGATCCCTGGCCCCTGGATGGGGAAGGGTCCCTGGTAGAGGACCAGTCATTCACAGTGTGCCACACCATAGCGAGGACTTCCGAGGCTCTGCAGGGTGTGTCGTGTTGATTTCCCTGAAGTCTTCTGTGAACTTCCACGCTCTATCCCTCTTCCTCACTGTCCACAGGGGGGCCTCAGAGTGGGTAGATAGGTACTGATCCATCTAATGTTTCCTTAATTAGGGCACCAGTTCACTATTGTTGTCCAGGTATTTGATGTTATTTCACATTTACTACTGGAATTGGCTTAGGTAATTCTAAGCCTCGGTTTGGCTTTGTTTTTGTGGTGCTGGAGATTGAACCCAAAGCCTTTGCATTGAGCTATTCCCCAGCTCTTTTTACTTTTGTTTGCTTGTATATCATGAGACAGGGTGTTGCTAAACTGCTGACTTGCCCAAGTTGGGCTCGAACTTATGATCCTCCTGCCTCAGCCTCCTGGAGTGCCAGGGTTGCAGATGTGTGCCATCACACTGAGGTTAAACCTTGGATTTTGCACATCCAGATGTTCACGTTATTCACGGTTACATTTTGCACAGTGGGGGAAGAAATTTCCATGCAGACAACATATGCTTACCCATTATGTACTTGGGTGAGGGAGAAAACACCACAATGTACATTTAAAAAATCAGTTGTTAGAGCTTTGAACCTTACTCCGGTCCCTATTTCCTTCACAATAATATCTGAATACCATGCCCCCCCCCATGCAATCTGTGCCCCAGGGGGACTGGCTTAGCAGAGCCTGGCCTTCATGGCTTTTCCTCCTCCATTACTGCCAGGATTTTATTAGTTTATTTTTAGATTTTTTTTGAGACGATGTTGCACTGTGTAGTCCAGGATGGCCTCAAACTCATAATCATCCTCCTGCCTCAGCCTCCCAAGTGCTGGGACTACAGGCATGTACCACCACACTTGGCAAAGGATTTTGTTTTTATTTTCTCCCTCCCTCCTTCTCTTTCCTCTTTTCTTCCTTTCTTCCTCTTCTCCTTCCCTACTTTAGTTCTCTCTCTCTCTTTCTTCCCTCCTTCCTTGCTTCCTGTATATGGTACTAGGGATTGAACCCAGGACTTTGCACTGAGCCACTTCCCCAGCCCTTTAAAAAAAGTTTGTTTCCTAAAGAGTCCCACCAAGTCACTAAATTGCCCAGGCTGGGCTTGGACTTGGGATCCTCCTGCCTCAGCCTTCCAGAATACTGAATTAACATCGATGTTCCACCACACCCAGCTGATATTGTTTTTTAAATAAACTATGTCAGTTTTTTTGAAATTTTGAAACCCTCTCAGTATGAAAGCAAATTTGCCACCACTGGACAAACAACTGCCACCTTCCCACGAAGAGTGAGTGTTTTCGTGTCTGATGCTCTTAGTTCCCCAAAACCTTTCTCCTTCTAAAATTTCTCTAAACATTGGGATTTTACACCCTAAGAAGCTTGAGGAGGCTTAGCTGTGGGACCACAGGTTCCAATAAAATCCTGTTAAGGCTATGTAGCATTTTGTCAATTTCCATTTTTTTATACCATTTGAAAATTCTTTCATATCACTTAAAAAATTAACTGTTTTGAGCCTAGTGTGGTGCCACACACCTGTAATCCCAGCACTTGGGAGGCTGAGACGGGAGGGTTGCCAGGAGTTTGAGGCTAGCCTGGGTTACATAGTGAGTTCAAGTCCAGCCTGAACTATATAGCAAGACTCTCTCTCTCAAAAAAAATTACTGTTGAGGGTTAAGGTGGTGGTTGTCGATAGTCCTAGAAACTTGGGGGGCTGATGCAGGGATTTCCCTTGAGCCCAGAAGTTTAAGGTCAGCCTGGGAAACACAGCAAGACCCTATCTCAAAAAATTAAATAAATAAAAATTAACTGCCTAAAGATTTCCACTTGATTAGAGCCTAAAATTTATGCCATTTCTTGTTTTATTTTTCTTTCTTTTATAACGCCTTAGCTTTTTTTATGGTTTCATTTAGCTGTAATGCATATACATACAATTTACCCAGTTGAAATGTACATGACATGGGTTTTAGTGCATTATGAAGTCATGTGACTCTCATTGCAATCTAATTTTTGAACTCTTTGATCACTCTCAAAAGAAATCCTGGGTTGGGTGTGGTGGCGCACACCTGTAATCCCAGAACTGGGGAGGCTGAGGCAGGAGGATTGCTGTGAGTTTGAGGCCAGCCTCTACTACACGGCGAGACCCTGTCTCAACAGAAGAAAAGGAACCTTGTTCTCTTTTACACCTCATACCCAGGTGACCACTAATCTACTTCCTGTGGTGCTAGGTTTGTGCATTCTGGACATTTCATAGAAATGCAGTCTCATAATGCATGGCTTCTTTCACTTAGCATGATATTTTTAAAAGAAAACAGTAAATTTTTTCTTCTCTCTTTCCTTTATTTCTCCTCGCTTCTGCTAGGCGAACTTCCTGCTACTGAGTTACATCTGCAACGTTTTTCTTTGCCCTTTTTTGAGATAGGCTCCCGCTGAGTTGCCCCAGTTGGCCTCCGCTTCTGAGCCTCGGCCTCCTGAGTACCTGGGAATACAGATGTGTGCCTGGCTTAAAACGCCCAAATCTTAGCTGTGCATGGTGGTGCACACCTGTGCTGTCAGCACTCTGGGAGGCTGAGGCAGGAGGCTCTCAAGTTCAACACCAGCCTGGACATCCTAGCGAGACTGTGTCAAAACTTTTAAAAGTTAAACAGAAAAAGGGTTGGGGATGTAGCTCAGTGTAAAGGCCTGGGTTCAGTCCCTAGTACTGCGAAACAAAACACAACCAAAACTATGAGAGGATGGGAGAAGTCCGATTTCTAATAGAACACTGACCCGTGAGGCTGGTGCTGGCCGTCTTCTGATTGACAGCTGCCCACCGCCTGCTTCTGGAAAGGCCGCAGACTCTCGATCACATGGCGTCTCTGCCTCCTTCGTACCCGTCCCCTGGCACCAGTTTCCAATCAGGCTCCTCACCTCCGGCCAGGGGCCTCCACCTCTCCTCCATGTCCACTTCTCTTCACTTACCTGCTCCTCCTTCACCCTGGGGTGCTGGGCAGCCCTGGACTTATCTAGGGAGAGAGAAGGTATGCCGAGGTTAGAAAGTCATGAAATAAAAAAGAAAGTCGTGAACCAACTGTTCAGGTGGTTTCTCCAAATCCACAAACTGCGAAGCGCTGCCCAAGGAGAAACTATGGTCCTGGGCAGGCTCCTTCTACTGGGCTCAGAGGTCACCCAGGCCCCTGTCAAAGCACAACACACAGATTATCAGCACTGCTTCAAACTTGGTGTTATCCTCCTGCCTCGGCCTCTCAAGTGCTGGGATAACAGACAAGTACCACCACCCTTGGTTCAGCATTATTTCTGGAGATTGGTGATTCACTCTTGGTTTCAGAGAAGGCTTTACCACTGAGGGCAAGAAGGGAGAGTACCATGTTTTCAGCGTTTATCTGTTTTGTAGCATGTATTGATGCTTCATTCTTTTTTGTGGCTGAATAATATTCCATTGACTGGATCTACCACATTTGGTTTTTCCATTCTTCAGATGATGAGTACGTCAGTAGTTTCCACATTTCGGCTGTTATGATGTTGCTAGGAATGTTCACATATAAGTTTGGATATAATTTTCAATCATTGTAGGTCTCTAGGAGTGGCATTTCTGGGTCGAATGGTACCTCTGTATTTAACTTCCTGAGGAACTAGACTTTTTTTTTCATTTTGGTACCAGGGATCAAACTCATGACCTTGCACTTGACAAGCAGGCGCTTATACTGCTGAGCTAAATCCCCAGCCTGGAACTATACTTTTTTAATATTCAAATTTTAAGAAATTTTTATTAGCACAGTTGCAGTGCATAATGATTACATTCACCACAGCAGATTGTTTTTAAAAGGTTTCTACTACCTGATCTTTTTATAAAATGACTACTTCTCCACTTGAATACTCTTTCAGTTTATTTCTTTATGTTAGGGGCTGAGTTCCTGCTCTATTGCTCAGGCTGATCTTGAACTCATGGGCTCAAGCAGTCCTCCTGCCTCAGCTTCCCTCAGGCCAACGGCAGTGTGTTCATTTTCATTCCTTTTCCAAATCATCCTTTTTCTTTTTGAATTAGGTCATATTTTTCATTAGCTATATTTTTAAAGAATAAGTAGAAGTCTGCCCCACTTAGGACTACCTAATCCTGCTGCTTACATAGTGTCTAACGGGGCTCCTTGCTAAGGCTGACTCAAAGGGCCCCTAAAACCAATGCTAAGGAATTTTCAGTCCATTACAGGAAAAAATTACACCATAGCAGCAGCACTGAGGTAAACATGTATCTCACAGTAAAAGCTGTCTCAGAGCAGGGCGCGCGGGAAGGCCGGGTACAAATAAACTTTAGTCCTCCGGTGAGGGACGAGGGTACAGCCCATTTGTCTCTTGGTCAGGGACTCACCAAGCTCTGTTAACAAAGGCCTCAAAATAGTTTAAAAAACAAAAAAATTTTTTTTTTTTTTTTGTTTTTTGTGGTATTGGAGATTGAACCTAGGGCTTTGCACTGAGCTACATCCCCAGTTCTCTTTGAAATGTTTATTTTAAGACAGGATCTTGCTAAATGGCATAGGCTGGGCTGGAACTTGCAATCCTCCTGCTTCAGCCTCCCAGAGTGCTGGGATTTCTGGTGTTTGCTGCCGTGCCCAGCAACTTACGCTTTTTAAAACTGTTCTGCTGGCCCCTAGGCAGATTCCTGGAAGCAGCCTCAGGGACAAAGCCTTCCGGGGTCTCTCGGAGATGAGGAGTGCAGCATCTGTCTCGACAACAGCAGGGAATAATTGGGAGAGGCAACAAACTGGCCCGTACCGCCTTGAATCCACAGCTGCAGAGCAGCTGTGTTAGTGGGTGTGTGTCGTGCTGCAACCAGGCCTTGGGCCCCGCAGGACCTGTAGCTGCGCCCAGGGGAGCTCCGTGCCTGGTGGAGTGAGCAGGAATTTACCCGAGAGCACGTTACGGTCTGCGGGTCCCGCAGGCTTTCGCCAGTTTGGGCGAGCTGGCATCCCTGTGCCTACTGAGGGACAAGGGACACAAGGTCACAGAGCCCGGCCCGGATCCCAAATCCCACTCCCCCCCACACCCCCTCTTTCCCTTCCCTACTCTTGCACACCTCCCTGCCCGGAAGCTCTCTGCTTATCCTCAGCCAGGCCCTTGTTATTACCTGTGACACGCTTTTTCTCTGTGTTGCAGTTCGTATTTCTTATTTTATAAAATGTGTCTTGTCCCTGCATTCACCCAAAAACTAATTAATTATTGGGTTTTTGAGAAAAGTTCTGCATAGCTAGGCTGACTTCTAACCTCATGGCAATCATCCTGCCTCAGCCTCCCGGGTTCCGGGATAACAGCTATGCGCCCAACCAAACCCAACTCTGAGCCAACAAATACATACCAAGTCTGATGTTTCACCAAGTAGCAGATACTCACTAACAGCTCTTTAGAAAAAAAGTTCATTGCATTAGCAGGAAGGCAGGTTTTTTTTCTACTTGAACGACAGTGTGCCCAGAATAGACAAAACTTTATCTTAGTTAACTTATGACAGCTTCTAGTTACCCTGGCACAGTGAGCCGAGACCTTGTTCTTCACCTTCACAGCCCAAGTTTAAATTTAATCCATAGTTGCCAAGCTGAAAATGTGCATAGAAGTGACCGCCTGGAGACTGCCATTGATCAAAGCCCTCGCAGGCTCCAAGGTCACAGCCAGCACTTAGCTTCTTTGTATGCTTATTTTTGAGACAAGGTCTCATTATGTAGTCCAGGCTGGACTGGAACTCACAGCAACCCTCCTGCCTCAGCCTCGCGAATGCTGAGATGACAGGTGTGCACCACCAATGCTCAACTGGCCACCACTTCCTGTAAGGGGAGCGCTGGAAACTCAAAAGTGAAAGGTAGGATCCTGGGGACAGAAGCTTTATCTTCTAGCCGGGAACTTTCTATGGGGAGGTAAGCGGCTTTGCGTAGTAACTCGCTGTACATTTTTGAGAGGTATCTTTGTTAAAAGATCTGTTTGGGGCTCACACTCAGCTTCTGTCCTGATGCTGACATCTAGATGGGACCCGGGCTAAGATGACTGGTCCCACCCTGAGCTCCAGGTCCGGCCACAGCCAAGCCTGCTCCAGCTGGGGCTGGGGAGCAGGAATCAGAGTGGTTTAGAAAGCTGCCTATGGAGGCAGGTGTGGTGGCACACACCTGGAATCCTGGCACTCTAGGAGGCTGAGGCAGGAAGATCATAAGTTTAGGTGCAGCCTGGGCGATTTAGCAAAGCTCTGTCTCAGAATAAATACAACGAGCTGGGAATGTAACTACAATCAAAGGCAAGGCTGTAGGTTCAATCCCAGTATTACACATGCATCCTACACACACAGACGTGCACCACACCACACACAAGAAAGCTCCTTATTGATAGTCTGACAGTCAAAAGGACACATGATAGTTTAAGGGAATATTTTGAGGAATGTGACACAGATTGCGTGGTAGTGAGAGTCCCCCAACAACTATTCTAGGAGTGTTGGTTTTGTGACTTATGCGTGTTTTCTTGTTTTGTTTTGTTTTGTTTGAGACAGGGTCTTGCTATGTAGTCCAGGCTGGCCTTGAACTCACTTTGTAGCCCAGGATGGCTACAAACTCACAGCAGTCCTCCTGCCTCAGCCTCCCAGGTGCTGGGATGACAGGCTATATTACACGAGGCTGATGGTGGAACCAAAGGGAGCTGTTTGTAGCGGGGGCTCTGGAAAGCTTGGCACCCGTCTAGCAGGATGAAGGTGTGTGTTGGTGGTGTGTAAGAAGAAACAGGAGCATGTAACTGGAGACATGGCTTTGAAATGTGTGCCAAGATCAAAATCACAGAAGCCGTGGCAGGTGGGCAGAGTGTTGAGGGGACCTGACCATGCCTGGGGCAGGCAGGAGACCAGGGTGGCAGGGGTGATCCTGACCATGGTGGAAACGTGTGGGGCTGGAGACCGTGGCTGTGAAGGTGGTTACAGAGGTGAGGGGAAACCACGGGAGAGGAAGCTACAGTGGACCAAGATAAGGAAATCAAGGTGGTGGATGCGTTGGTGGTAGCAGTGGGGACACGATGGTGACAAGGCGTGGAGGAAGTTTTGCTGGCAGTAGCTATGGTGGCTGTGGGAAGGGGAAGAATTCTGGAAGTTATAGTGGACAGTCACAGTCAAGCGATGAGTCACAAAAGGGGTGAGCTTTGGTGAGGATGCCTGGCGCTGCCTGTGGTGGTATTTGTGGATGTGGTGGTGGACACCACAGAGTTTTCAAAACAGCAGAAAGGGGCCTGGCGTGGTGGCACATGCCTGTGATCCCAGAACTCAGGAGGCTGAGGCAGGAGGATTGCTGAGAGTTGAGGCCAGGCTGGGTTATAAAGTGAGTCTGGACTGCATGGTGAAACACTGTCTCAAAAAGACAAAAACAAACAAAAAAACCCGAAGAAGAGAAGGAAAGGCTACTGTCCTCGGCAGGAAAGTAAGCTCTGGGGCACTGTGTGATGCTCACCTTAAATGGAGTAGAGGAGCTGCAATAATCTGCCTCAGAGGGAGCAATGGCTGGGTGAGAAGCCCTTCTTTCTGCGGACTGTCCCCGCCTGTGTCTGGGAAGCGCGCCTGCCCGAGGCCTTTGTGTGCTGAAGTTTTTTCTTTTTGCTACATCAGGTGCATTGCCCTGAGAACTGTAGGAATAAAATACTGTATTAAGGAATTTTTTTTCAGAAATAAAAATAAAAATGAAGACACTTAGTACTGCCTCTACCCAATGTGATAAGCCATCTTCTATACACAGGCAACTTTCCAGTTCAATAGGGAATAGCAACATTTTTTGTTGTTAAATCTTTCGTAGATGAAAAACATAGGTGGCATGTCTAAAACATAGCCTGGTAGTAACTACACAGTGCCCTTAAGAAAAAAAACACTTTCCTTATTTTAAAGTCCCCTGGGCTTCTCTCCAGCTCGTGCCCTTAATATTCAACATTTAATTCATGCATCTTGTTCTCCTGTTGTTTGCAAATTCAGCCCATCATTGTTTTTTGTTTGTTTTGAGACAGGTTCTTGCTATGTGGCACAGGTTGGCCTCCAACTGGCAGCATGGTCTTCCTGCCTCAGTCTCCTGAATGCTGGGATTACAGGCAGGCACTACCATGCTTGGGTGTAATGGATTGCTTTGTAATTTGCTTTCTCTTAATGTGATAGCCTGAGATCAGGCTTCATTATTGTGGGGGCTTTATTCAAGAATTTTCACTGTTCTTGTATTTGATTTTCACTGTTCACTGTATTTGATTATAAAGGATTATACCAAAGGGTGTTTGTTTTGTTTTTCTTACATTTAGCTGTATGGACATCTATTTTTGCTCCCAAATGATGCTAATATAAACATCAGTAAGTCTATTTGGGTACATATTCACATATTCATGTGTTTTTCTAGCAGGGATGGTGAACCTATTTGTACTTGCACCTCAGTGGGCTGTTTGTTATCACTGAAAACTCTAAAAGGTTCGCCATCGCTCCTTCTAGGATAATATATTCTCATTCTGATACTGGGGATTAAATGTGGGGCCTTAATACTGAATGACATCGTCTTATATTTTTGCTTTTTGTTTTAATGAGACAGGGTCTATCCATGGAGGATAATCATGAGTCTTGGGCTGTTTAGTGAGTTCAAGGCTAGCCTATATTGCTGAACTATATAGCAGGATCCTATTACTGAAAATCAAACAATAAAATAAAATGAAATAAACAACTAATTAAATTTTTTTGGAGACCAGATCTTGCCACGTTGCTACATTGGCTAGGTTTATCTCAAACTTGCCATCCTCCTGCCTCAGTCTCCCAGAGTAGTTTATCTTTTCTAATGTGCACTGGATAACGCCAATTGTTTCACAATATGATTGTACATGCAAGATTATACTTATATCAGCCGTGAGTCATACACGCACAAAAACACAAGCACGGACACACTGCACACGCATACATGTGCCTCCCTCATATGCACGTACGCATGCACACACTACACTTGCACACCTGTCACACATCACGCACACACAGTGCACCACACATACTCTTGCACACATGCGCACTGACACAATAGGATACACGTAGAGACGCGCGCGCACCCGCACAGGACCGGACTCTACACTCTCACAGCGTCCACCAAGGATTTCGTACACAAACGCCCTGACGTGGCACAAGCAAGGGGCGGGGTCTCCGTCCTTCATTTGAGGAATCTTGTCCCGGCCGCGCCACCGTCAGACGCCAGTGTCAGAGGTCAACGGTAACGTTGGCCGTGGCGTTTTTGTTTTTTGTGTTTTTTTTTTTTTTCCCCTCACCCGGAAACCACGGCTGCGGGAGTCAGCGCGGGGCCCGTGTCACTGCGGCAGGGGGAGCCGGGCCGGCCTCTGGACCTTGGGCCGGCTCCGCGGAGCCGGACGCTGCCCCCGGCGCGGCGGGGAGGATGTGGAGCGGCCCCGGGCCCGCCGCGGGCCGCCGCGAGTGAGCGCAGCGCGGCCGCGGGCATCAGAAGAGCAGCGAGGCGGCCGGGCCGGGCGCGGGGAGCCGCTGCCGCCTCGCGGGGTGAGCTGGGGAGGGGCTGGGCCGAGGCGCGGGCTGGGGGTCGGGCCCGCCGCGCTGTCACCGCGCCCGGGTTCGTCCCGCGCGGTCCTGGTCGGGGCGGGCGGCGGCGCTCGGCACGCAGGGAGCCGGGCCTGTGTCCTCGGAGGATGGCGCGGAGTGCTTGTTGGTCGTTTTCCATTTTGGACTTAGGGCAGTCTGCGATACTGAAAACCCGGTTTGCAAATCATGCAAAGGAGGCCGGAGACTCGGCCGAGTGTAGGAGCCGGAAGCGGACCGGAGAGCGCCGCGTTGGCGAGGGCGGCGATGGGGTGGGCTTTTCTCTTAACGCACGTTTTAGTAAAACCAAGCCGAGGGCAACTTGTGGGTACCCCAGGGACCTGTGATTCCGGCATCCTCGGCGGCATCATCAGGAGCAGACCCAGGCGCGGGCGGCCGTCGTGCAGCCTCCGAGCGCCTTCCCCGTGGGACCTCTGGCCAGGGGCCTGTGGCCAGGGCGCTCGGACGGCCGAGGTTAGAGCTTGGCTGGCCCGGCAGCCTCCTGGGGGAGGAGTGCCGAGTTTCCTTGGAGCCCGCTTTGGCAGCGTTGTGGCTCCTCCAGCGTCGCAGCTTTCGCCTCAGAGGTGAGGAGCCCTGGGAGGCCGTGGGGAGAGCAGCTCGGAAGCTGGTGATGAATCGTGGTGAATTGGTCTGCTCTTTCGGTATCTCATCACTGTTGCTCAGCTTCTGCGTGCCATTTTGTATGAACGCGATATTTTTGTGTTTTAACAGGGGAGAGTCTCTTGTTGCTTCCTTCTAGAAAGAAGTAGGCCCGTTCACCTAACAGTCACTTCACAACTCCAGGTGCATTTACTCTAAGAGCGAGGAGGTGTGGTGTTGACTTTGTAGTAAAAGTGCTAGGAAAATTTGTGGAGCTGGCGTGTAGGTACTAAGGTCACCAAATGCTGATTTTCTTTTGGGATTCTAGCTGCAGCTGCTTTGTGAAGGAGAGAGAGAGGGAGAGAAAGGGCTTCTGCCTATGAGGAACTTAGAGTAATAGGCTATAAAATGTGGCAGGACTGAATTACCACAGGAGTATGCCAGCTGTTAGGGTTTTGTTATGATTTGGGTCTGGAGAAGGATTTGGTTGTGGTTAGGAAGCAGCCCTTCAGGTGGATCTAGAAAGGCTAGGGGGATTGGGGCTATTCACATTTCAGAGCCAGTTGGTGAAGAGCACCTAGCCTGGGTACCTGAAGTGTTTGGCAGTAGCAGCTGGTCACAGGTTAAATGTTAACGACAGAGAAACATCTGTTACCCACTGGAGCTTCTGGTGGATTTCCAAGTTTGGAAGAATTGTTCTGCATTTGATGTTTGTCTCATTCTGTTAAGCAGCTGGTGACATAAAAGCAGTGTTTGGCTTATTTTAAGGTCAGTGGAAAGGATACTGCTTGTCACTCAGGTCTGGTATGCACAATTGGGAAATTAAATTTGGGGTCTGCAAGTTGTTCTGGGGCACGGGCTTAGTTTGCAGGAGCTGTGCTCAGGTGTGGTCCCAGTAGCTAATGCTACGGGGCGAGTGATGAATGAAAGCCCTTTAGTTGTCTCCTGGGTGTTCTTCATGACATCTAGTCTACTTCACAGAGAAGCTGTGTGTGTTTTACTCAGTATGGCTGAAGAACCTTTGAAGCCTTGTTTTGAAGCCTTTCAAACAAGATGCCATGTCACTGCTCTGGGACATTACTGTGAGTCTCAGGACCTTTCCGACTTCAGTCTTAGTCTTTTTTTTTAAACATACCGGGAATGCACCATTCTCACTGTTTAACGCTTCTCTTTCCCTCCACCCAGTGTCCCATCTGGTCCCTTTACAGAGAAGCATCTGAAGAGGAATGGTCTCACCAGGGAACGCAGTGTAGCATATGATAACCCGGGGGGCAGGTCTAGGGTGTGTGTCTGTCAGTACTGACACACCGCGGAATCCCATTACCCTGGAAAAGGGTTTTAAACATTTGTTATATCCTGACATTCCAGTTAAAATAAAAAAGAGACAGAGCAAAGACTGACTTTTTAGCAAAGTGCATGTTCATGTGAGTTTTATTTTAATAAAATTGGAAATCCTTAAGTTATATTCCCTGGGTAGAAAGCAAATAAATTTGACAAGAGATCTGTAGCACTTCTGTGTATAATGATATGCTTAAGCATAATTCTGGGGAGCACACGGCATAGTCTGTGAAGCATTGTCATTTAGCAGTTGGGTTTTGGTGCATTTGGTTACTAGCACTGTTTTTTTTTTTTTTTTTTTTTGGTGCGGGGGATTGAACTCAGAACCTCGCATTTGCCAAGCAGGCACTTATGCCACTGAGCTAAACCCCTGGCCCCTAAAGTTATTAAATTTTAATAAATGGCTTTAATTTTTTAAAAAGACGGCCAGATAGTTAAAAAATACCAAAAAGATGGGGTCAGGGATTTAGCTCAGTGGCATAAGTGCCTGCCTGACAAGCTTGAGGTCATGAGCTCAATCCCCAGTAACAAAACAACAACAACAACAAAACAAAAAACCCCCAAAAGATGAAGAGAATTATTTTTAGTCTTGGGACAATAGTGAATTTAGTTTTTAAAAAGAGGAGGGCCGTATTGGAAGGCAGTGTGATTTTTTTCATGACTTTGAAAGTGGAGCAGTACATTCATTAATTGTAAGTGGAAATACAGCCAAGGCATGAATTGTGGACATAAGTGGTTACAGACATGTAATTATTTTTATGTTATGCTGTGTGATGTTATGTTATTTTTTGGTACCAGGGATTAAACTCACAACTTGCTTGCCAGGCAAGCACTTACATGGCTGAGCTGAAATTCCTGAAAGCTGTGTTCTTTTTTGTCTTTGTGAGACTGCTGGTATTGTCTATACTGCATGTTTAACAACAAGGTTTCAACTTTTCTTTTGTAGATTCTTTTTGCAGCAGTTACAATTCGAGTTATTGTAAAAGTTCTGCCCTAGGAGTTATATCAGATTAAGAAACAAGAAGAAACAAGATTGTACTCTTGTTTTGCAGTCAGATGGAAGAATGCTGAGATAGGAATTCCCTTGATGAAAAATAAGTTAAAACGTTTACAATTTCAAACAAATTCAACTTGTTCTTTTTACTAACATTAATGAGTAAAATACCATGTTGTGTATCCGTGGCATGTGAAATTGGTTTGCTTTTTCAACTTGGAGTTTGAATTGAATCCTGCTTGTGTTGGGGTCAGACGGATTAGGCAAGAATTCCAAGTCTGTTATTGGTTTGCAGTGTGATGCCCATATCGCTTAATCTCTTTGTTTCCTCTTTAAAATGGGGATAATACTTGGGTGTGGCAGCACATGCCTGTAATCCCAGCACTTGGGAGGTTGAGGCAGGAGAATTGCCATGAATTCAAGGCCAACCTGGGCTACATAGTGAATTTAAGGCTAACCTGAATTACATAGTGAGACTGCCTCAAAAAACCAAAATAAGTAAATAAATAGAGATAGTAATATCTACCTAGCAGTGTAGAAGATTAAAAAAATACGTTGTATGTGAAGCAGCTGGCATATGTGGCATATTTTAAGCAGTAGCTATTTAGTGTGCTATTTTCTCACTCCCTAACCTCTGTGATATGGTTTCTACCTCTCACTCTAGCAAAAGGGATTTCATTTGCTTCCCTGTTGATGTTTTGATTGCAGAATTCTGTAGGTGCTTTTCATTTTTTCTCATTTGATGGGGCTGATTCTTTGCTCAAACTCATCATCTGTATTAGGCAGTCATGGAGCCTCTTGGTGAACACACAGGCTCTGGAGGCTACCTTGTTTTGAATCCAGGTTCACTTAACACTATGATCTCAGGCAAGTCTGCTACCTGACTTACACCTTAATTTCCCTACCTAAAAGTGAAGACGTTCTGAAGATCATACGTTACAGTGTATATGTGTGTAGCTCTTAGAACAGCGCTATTCTCATAAAAAAGTAGGCAATAAAGCCTGACATGATTTTTTTTTTTTTTTTAGTACTGGGGATCGAACTCAGGACTGTGTGCTTGCAGTGCAGGTGCTTATGCCACTGAGCTAAGTCCCAGACTGTTGACATGATTATTATCACTATTATTATGCTTTTTGGTACTTGGAATCAAACTCAGGACCTTGCACTTGCCAGGCAGGCATTGTGCCCCTGAGCTGTGTCCCTGCTCGGAGATTATTGCCAAGCCCTTTCTTGGTGCAAAGTACTTACTGGCAGGAATGTGGAGGAGAACTTGTCCTAGAGCTGAGTGCACAGGACCAGGTGCAAGGTGGAGGCTGCGTCAGGGGCCTGCAGGGAGAGTGCTTCAAGGGGTCTTTGCAGAGTGGAAACCACAGGACTCTCAACTGGTGAAATGTCACTAGTACATGGCTGTGCCTTTTGGCAAGAAGAGGAGTTGATTTGGTAGTTTGGGTTAAGTTTTGGTGGTATTGGTTCCATATACCTGTGGGTCATGTAAGTAGAGAGCTCCCATAGGTGGGCGTTGGATCAGAAAAGGAGGAGACATATAAAGAGTGATCACAAAATATAGAGAGTGCTTGTGGGCTTTGTTTTTTGTTTTTTGGTACTGGGGATTGAGCTTGTGACCTTACACTTGCCAAGCAGGTGCTTATGCCACTGAGCTAAATCCCCAGCCCCGAGAGTGCTTAAAGTAAAAATTATTACAGCTGGGAGTGGTAGTGCACACCTGTAATTCCAGTACTCAGAAGGCTGAGGCAGGAGGTGTGCTGTGATTTCGAGGCCGCCCTGGGCTACATAATGAGTTCAGTATCAGCCTGGACTACACAGTGAGACCCTGTTTCAAAAAGCTAAAAGCAATAACAACAGACCTTAAAAAAACACAATAAAAGAGGCCGGGGATTTAGCTCAGCGGTATAAGCACCTGCCCGACAAGCCCAAGATCGTGAGTTTGATCCCGGGTACAAAAAAAAAAAAAAAAACCCCCACCAAAAGCCCCCCCCCCCAGTAAACCACACATAACCGTGAATCTCCCTCAGAAAACACCCAGGCTTTGAACATGTTTATCCTGTTGGTCTTGCCACTTCTGAAACTGTTCTGAAACTCCACTTTCATGAGTGTCGTTATGAGATATGGTTAAAAATTTGGGGAGTGCTGCTGCTGAGTGCTGTGCAGTGAGAAGGCAGGCTTGTGAAAACAGGCCAGTTGGGTCCTCATCACCTTATCCTCCGATCTGTCACCATGTGACTTCTGGCTCTTCCCCAGTCAGGATGACCATGAAAGATAATGCCTTCAGTTGACAGGACAGGGAGGCAGCTGTGAATGTGTTAGGTAAAGGTGCTCTTCAAGGAGGATGCCCAGAACTGCTTCAGAAAGTGGCAAGAATGATGGGTAAGTGTGTTTGAAGTGAGGGAGGGTAATTTGAAGGAGATTCACGACAGTCTTTTATTTTGAACCTAAATTTTAAAGCTCATTGTATTTTTTGATCACATCTCTTCATAACCTTGGCATGAAGCCATGAGTGAATATGTCCCCCATGAATTGAGACCCCAGCTAGAACTGGAGGAAACACTGTCTTTTGCAGGAGAGTGAGAGGAGGGGTCTGCTCAGCAATTATGAGGAAACCAGGAGAGTGGCCTGGAAGCTGGGGAGGGTGTGCCTCTGGGAGGTACGGGAGACCTTTCGTGTTTCTCTTTGAAGGTCTCTTCTGTCTGTCCTCACTGCTTTGTTATGGAGGAGGAAGGACAGTTTCTGCTCATAACCAGTCTGCGTGGGTTGACACAGGGTTTTTGAACCAGCACAGTGTTCTCACCACTGCTAGTCACAGGTAATCTGCAGTGATCATTGTTCTTTATCAGGCTCAGTTTGCGACCCTTGGCCTTAATGGCTTTCAGATGTCTAAAACATGGCAGGATATTGCCTAGAGCCTCACCAGTGCAGCCCCTCTCTAACTTTGTATCAAAATGAGCCTTTCTTCACCAAGGTGACTTCCTGCTGTCCACAGCAGAGGACCAGTGCGTGCCCTGCAGTGCAGGCCTGGGTGTGCGGGGAGGGGGCACAGGGAGGGAGGCCTTGCTTTTTTGTTCTGACTCACAGGTGGTGGGTGCTTTGGTGTACCTTCAATGCGAATGTTAGATAAAATAGGAAGCTATTTAGGAAATGCTGGTTGGGAGTAGAGAATCCCTCTTCAGCCCAAAGATTCTAGTTTAAAACTAGGATAAAATCAGTTTAAAACTGGAATAAAACTAGTTCAGAACTTCAGGGAGTAGTCATGTGGTGTACTGTAAAGTACATGTGCTCTGGAGAGGGAGAAGCCTTGAAAGGCCCCTTGGCTGCAGGATGAGTGTTAACTTACTTCCTCTCTGATAACACCTTGTAGCCAGCAAATGCAGCCTTCCCTGGCCCTTTGGGAGGCTGTCTGCTCTTCGTTGCTCTTTTGTTCCTGTGCCTTTGTATCTCCTTGCTTGCCAACAAGCCTGCCTCCCAACCCGCCGGTCCCTTTCAGCGGAGGTAGTCATGTTTAGCAGTGGTCTCAGTTTGCCCATCCTTGTTCTCATTTCCTAACCATTTGAGTTCTCCCTTGCTGGAGCGCAGTCTCAGAGGCCGTTGGTGGTCTTGCCAGGTGGGATGGTGCGGAACTTGGCTGCCCTGTGTGCTTAATAAAGAACAGAGGGGTCCAGGAATCAGCAGCTGGCTGCCATCTGTTCACTTGGGGATTCTCCCGTGCCATCGTGGGCTGCTCTGGGCTCTGTGCCCCTTACCGTTGCCCTCTGATGGTGGAGCCCAGGTGCATTTGTGGAGTGCTGTGCAGTGCTTCATCTAGAGAAGCTTCCACAGGCTTCTTACAAAACCCAGACTGCGCTGAGCCCGGTCAGTGCAATCACTGCCAGTCAAGGATGACCTTTCCCAGCACCAGGGCAGTTGGGAGGATGGTTCTGCTTTCTCTCTGCTTTTTTCTGGGTTGATTAAAGAAAACTTTTTTTTTTTTGGTGCTGGAGATTGAACTCATGACCTTGCGCTTGCCAGGCAGATGCTTACGCTGCTGAGCTAAACCTCCAGCGTGAACGCATTTTTTTAAAAGTTGTTTCTTTCCTTTCCTATTTATTGCCACAAATAGTGAAGAAAATGAACGGAATTAAAATTTAAGGAAGCCTTATTTTTGACTCCTAAATCAGTATGAATGATTGACAATTATATATTTATAAATTTTACTGTTAAAAATTAGTAGAGACAGAACTGGAGGTGTAGCTCAGAGGTGTAACACTTGCCTAATATGTGTGAGGGCCAGGTTTTGACCCCTAGCACTGCCAAAGAAAAAATGGTTTTAGATGACATGTAAATTTATTTATTTATTTATTTATTTATTTATTTATTTATTGGTACCAGGAATCTAACTCATGATCTCGCACTTGCCAGGCAGGCGCTTAAGCCCCTGAGCTAAATCCGCGGCGACATGTAAATTTATGATAAAACATTTTTAAAAGAAGAAAGGTGTGTGTCCTCTTAACTGCTAAGGATAACCAGCTGTGTTAACATTTGAGCTTGTGGTCTTTTTTTTCCTCATATGGGTGTTTGAGAGTACAAATGTAAGCAAATCAGACTTAAAAGCTTGAAATTGCCACATTCTGTATAAATTCAGAACACCTGCTTTCTCCCTAAACAGAATGGGTAACAAAACTGTAGCATTTACATAGATATCATAAGTTACCTGGAGATGATTTAAAGTATGTGGGAGATGAGCATAGATTATAGACAAAAACCATGTCATTTTACGTAAGGGACTTGGGCGGTACAGATTTTGGGAGGAGGGAGGGGTCTTGAAACTGATTCCCTCCAAATACCTAGGGACAAGGGACAAGGGACAACTGTATGCAGTTTCAGAGCCAGTGTGTTTAATGGCTACATTGTTTTCCCATTAGGTAGTATATTTATTTACCCAGTCCCCTGCAATATTGTTGGATATCTAGTTTTCCATTTTTTACCATTTTAAACACTCCCAAGGTAAGTATCTTAGTGGCTGAGTCTGGGGTGTTTCCTGTGGTTAAGCTCTTCCAGGCAGCGTTCCTGGTATGCCGGGTTTAGGGCTATTGATGTGTTTGGCCAGGTTAGTCTCCAGGAGCTTTGTAACAGAGCCTCCCCCCCTCAACGTAGAGCCCCCTCTGCGTTGTGGGCTGCTTGAGACCTGTGTAGGGAAGTCTTAGTACAACACTGCCTTCTGCTTACTTTAAGAACCACCAATCTGAAGCTTACTGTTGTCATCGAGTGGTCTCAGAGCTCGAGGTTACTGTGTCTGGACTTTACTTACAAGCTTTTATGTGCTAAGGACTTTGCCTTTCGCTGGAGTTTGTGTCCCTTCTACCCCTGGACTTTCCAGAGTTAGCTCCCAGCCGTGGTCATTTCTCTCTGTACTTTGGTGAGTACCAGGACTCCTGGTTAATTGGAGTTGGAATGAATTTAGGGGAAAAAGGATCAGATGAATGCTTTCTCTCTCTCTTTTTCTCCCGACAGACTATTCTTTAATATTTACCATTGCAGAGATTACAGAAGCTTTTTTCTAACACTGTACAAGGGAACTAAATTCATTTCTCCTGTATGAATTTTCTGTTGGAAAATGATTTTGAATGGTAGAAAATAATTTTTAGTTTGTGAAATTTTATGTGTTTTATTTGAAAATGTTTTGGCTCTTTTAGTGACTATAGTTAGTTACCTTACTCTGGAAGTTTTCTTACATGGAATTGGCTTGTGTTGACAGTATTTCCTAGTTTGGCTATTTTATTCTGAGGTGATACGATTTTAATGATTGGTAGTTCTAGAGGT
Source organism: Dolichotis patagonum (assembly GCA_004027295.1). Lineage (NCBI taxonomy): Eukaryota > Metazoa > Chordata > Mammalia > Rodentia > Caviidae > Dolichotis > Dolichotis patagonum. The sequence goes on from PVJX010004334.1 coordinate 85,279, forward strand.
GATTTTTGACATGGGGCCTTGCTGTGTTGCCCAGACTGGCCTTGTACTGTGGGCTCAAGTGATGCTCCAGTCTCTGGCACAACAGCTGACAGGTGTGCAGCACTGTGCCCAGCTTAGAAGTGATTTTTTTTGTTTTGTTTTTCTTTTTTGAGACAAGGTCTCACAGTGTAGTTCAAATTGGCCTTGAACTTGATTGTGTAGCCCAGGCTGGCCTTGAACTCACAGCAGTCCTCCTGCCTCCGCCTCCCAAATGCTGGAATTACAAGGGTGTGCCTCCACATCTGGCCACGTGATGGTATTTTAAGCCTGGGCCCATTTGATTCTTTCATTTGATGAATTTGCACTTTTAAATCATCACGTGATGATGAAGATGATGATACTAGGAGTGATGTGAGGCAGGCACTGTATCACTATTAAAATTTTAACTGGTACATAAAACTATACATATTAATGGGGTAGTGGGATGTTTTGATTCATGTATACATTATTTAATGCTTAGATCAGGCTAAACATCTGTCTCCTTAAACACTTATCATTTCCCTGTATTCTTTGAAAAGCTCTTTTAAAAAACCCTATAGAGGTTTTTTTAGTTTTTGAAGTGTGCACTATATTATTGTTATTTGTAGTTGCCCTGTTTGATAGTAACTCACTACAACTATTTGGTCCTGTGTAATGATAACTCAGTACCTGTCCATCAGTCTTTCTGCATTCCTGTCTCCTCTTTTCCACTGATTTTCTGTCGACACACTGATGTGCAGAGGCAGGAGGACCCTTCAGAGATACACAGGCTGATTGGGAAGCTCCGCCTCCACAGGCAGCTGCATAGTGTGTCCAGTCATGTGTGAGGGACACATTCTCTCCCTGTGCAGGAACAGCAAGCACATGGGGTGAATGTGGTCACTGCTCCTGGAAGGGCCGTGGGAGGGGCCTGAAGCATTTCACAGAGGAAGCAGCCTGGAGCGGAGTCTTGAAGAGGGATGTGAAATAGTGGGATGCATTTCCTGAAAGTCTGAGGAACAGTAGAAAGAAAAGCTTGCAGCTGCCAGGCCTGGTAGCACAGCCTGTCTCCCAGCACTCTGGGAGGCTGAGGCAGAAGGAGTGCAAGTTCAAGCCTAGCCTGGGTAACACAGTGACTTAGCAAAATCCTGTCACAAAACCAAACCAAAGGAGAACAAAGCAAAATAGCTCTGGGTTCAGTTCCCAGGATCAGTAAATAACTAGGCTACAACTTTGTCTAACATGTTCTGGGAATTGCAGGCACATAGCATAAGGGACTCTGAGAGGTAGGCAAGGCCTGGCTGTGGTAGACTGGCATTCTGAGGAGCTTGGACTTCCTTGGTCCTTTGGAACTAACTCTGTAGCACAGAAGAAGTAGCAAGGCTGGATTCCCTGGGAAATCACTTGGACAGCAACGTGGAAGGCGGGCTTTTTGACGGCAGGAGGGGACCAGTTGAGACTGTTGGCAGTAGTCACAGCAAGTGATGAACTGCAGAAGGAAGTGGAAAGTAAGAGGCAGGAATAAGAGATGTTTCAAAGAAATGGAGCCATTAGCACTAAGTAATTGCCTGGGAGTGGAGAGATGCTTCTCAGCTTGTGGATTGAGACAGAGTACAGGACCAGAGCTAGGTGGGCCCATTTTGGGGTGTGTTGTGCCACATGGGTGCATAGATATCTGTGGTGCGTGGATGGGGGTCTTGGGTGTGGAGGGCAGATACAGTTTGTCTCTGTCATCTCAGCTAGCAGAGCAGAGGGTGGATCCCAAGGGCTTACTGACAGCGTGGTGAGGGTGGGGCTGCAGCTAGGAAGGAGTCTCCGTTCTGCAGTGCCTGTGTTAGAGAGGCACGTGTGCAGAGTCCAGCTGATGAGACTGCCTTAGCTGAGGGAATCCAAAGGAGGTGGACGGAGGATGATAAAAACGTGTAGAGCTGAGGTGGTAGCAGCCTTGTGCCAAGTCCTGGCTTGATCCCCAATGTACCACTCCCACTGCCAAAGAAAGAAACAAAGAAAGTGGGTGTTGAAATTAGAAAAAAGAGGGCTGGGGATTTAGCTCAGTGGCATAAGCACCTGTCTGGCAAGCACAAGGCTGTGAGTTCAATTTCCGGTGCCAAAAACAAAAGAAAAAAGTCAGAAAAAAGAGTGGTAAAGCTCTGGTGAGGTTGATTAAAAAGAGCAGGCAGAACTGGGCATGGCAGAACACATCTGTAATCCCAGCACCCTGGCAGCTGAGGCAGGAGATGACATGTTTGAGCCCAGCCTGGGCAGTTTAGTGAGACCTTGTCTCAAAATAAATAAAAAGGGTAACAGTGTAGCTGAGTGCAGAGGCCCTGGATTCAGTCCCTGTTGAGGGGGAAAAGGGATGAACCAAATGGGGGACGGGGTTTGGAAGCCAGCCTGGGGAGCCTAGTGAGCCTGTCTCAGAGTAGGGCAGAAGGGCTGAGGAGGTCGCTCATCGTGAGGCACTGAAAAACGTTGTATTGAAAAAAAGAGTAAGTAACTTCATATTTGAAGAAATCACAATCCTCTGCCATAAAGCTTAAAAAACAATGTAAAATGGATAATTTCCTAGAATAATAGAGCTTAGCAAAATTGACTCTTTGGAAATGGAAAACATAGATTTACAGCCATTAAAAATATGAGTAAGTAGTGCAGATAACCCCACCAAAGTACAAAGCCAAACAAAGACTTGGCAGATCCAGATCGTCTTCTGGCCAAGGTCTATTGAATTTCCATGTAATCAAAGTGTGCATCTTACTCACATTTTTTCCACAAAGTAGATGGAGTGAACAAACTCAGTTTTTATATCTCAAGAGTGTACACTGTTCTGAGAATATCACAGGTGGCTTATAATTTTACCTCACATATGAATAGATGTGAGAATTCAGAAGAGAGTTTAGCAAATAGCAGTGACATAACTCATGATCGGAGCTAGAGATGTACCGTGTGGTGGAGCACGTGCTTAGTCTGCGTGAGGCCCTGGCTTCAGCCCACCGCAACAAGAAAGCACAATCAAATGAGAATTATCCAGAATGTAAATGTGAGTCAACCTAAAAATAAGCAGATGGTTGAGCAGGTTAAAGGTGAAAAACTGATCACTCATTGGCAGCAGATAAAGCATCCATTAGAATGTCATAGTTGGCGAGAGCTGTAACTCAGTGGCAGAGCAGGTACTTAGCATGCAGACGCCTTAGTTTCAGTGTCCAACTTTTCTCCTGAAAATAAGTGACGTTTATAATGAAAATCTCTTTGCAGACTTCGGATAAGAGTACTTCCTTAACTTACTGAGGGATTTCCATTAGAAACTTGTGACATATACTGTATTTAACAGTGAAACATTAAAAGCATTTCCTGTAAAACCAGGAATGAAGAAAGAAGCCCAGTTAGTGCCATTTCTGTTCATTATTTCATTGAAGGTTGTAGTTAAAAGTAGAAAAAAAATGACATAAGGGTTAGGAAGAAATACAGCTAATTTGTAAACATTATGCTTGTCTACACAAAAAATCCAGTCAGAGCCAGAAAGAGGCTATACTTAAAAAATGTCTGTTGAGTCAAGATCAATATGTAAGTCTTTTGCATTTCTGTATACTAAAATCAATAGGAAATGTGTTAACTCATAGAAATCAGTGATAGCTGCAAGAATTAGTGTTTGAATTTTCCTAACAAGGCTGTATGAGGCTTTTCTAGGGAAAGTTTTTACTTTTTTTTATGATGTTGGGGATGTAATCCAGGGCCTCAGCCATGCTGAGCATGACTCTACTGCTGAGCTACAGTTGCAGCCCCTCTAGAGAAAGCTTTAAAAATGATTGAAAAAGAAAAGTAGACCCAAGTAACTGTAGAGAGGTAACATCTTTAAAGTTTAGGAAATAGAGTGTTGTACAGCTCTCATGAATCTCTGAAATCAATGTCTACTGCAGTTCCCATTTAGATGTCAGCCAGTTGCAGGAACTTCATAATTGAAGCCTAAAATTCATAAGGGAGCTTGAAGGGCCAAGAGTGGCCAAGACAGTTTTAAAAGTGGTAAAATGGTAGATGTCTTGTAGTCAATAACAAGGTTTAAAATTGTGAGGTGGGGCAGAGACAGACACAGTCATGGAACGGAAGAGAAAGTCTTCGAACAGACCACTGTGTACAAGGCAGCTCGCTGATGAGAGGCGGCGTCACCAGCCTACAGAAAGAGGACGAGCAGTTCGATTAATGGTATTAGACGCTGGCCACCCAAATAGAGAGGATGCAGCTAGAAACAGGGTTCTAGACTTCCCAAATCAGCCAGAAGTAGACGAGAGGCTCCAAGCAAAGATTAAAGCTTTAAAACTTGTAGAAAATGATGAAAAAATTACGAAATATAACAATAGGGAAAATGTTCCTAAATAATATACACATACAGAGCCATAAAAGGAGATGGTTGATAACTACATTTTAAAATCAGGACCATCTAGTAATCAAGGAAATACAGTGAGATGCTACCTCATGTCTGCTGTGATTGTTACAATAAAGAACAGATCGTGGGCTTGGTGTGGTGGTGCACACCTTGTGATCCTGGAACTTGGGAAGTTAAGGCAGGAGGAAGATTGCTAGGAGTTTGAGGCAAAGGTAGACTACCGAGTGAGTTCAAGGCCAGCATGGAATACATAGATTGTGTTTCAAACAAACAAACAAACAAACAAATCATAACAAGTGTTGGGAAGGTTGTGGGAAATTGGAATCCTTGCACACTACTGGTTGGAGTGCAGAGTGGTACAGCTACTGTGGGAAGCCATCTAGTAGTTCCTTTAAAGATTAAACATAGAAGCGGTGAGTGGTAGCCCACACCTAAAATCCCAGCACTCAGGAGGCTGAGGCTGGAAGAGCGCTACAAGTTTGAGGCCAGCCTGGGCTACATAGTGACACCCTGTCTCCAAAAACAATAACAAAAAACTAAACATAGAGTTACGTCTGAGCCAGCAGTGCCGCTTTAGGTGTACTGGGATGAGCCCTGAAAACATGTCCACCTGAAAGCATGCACACACATGTCCTTAGCTGGGCTGTTGACAGTAGCAAGTGGAAATCGCAAGCGTCTGGTAGCTGACCAATGGGTAAAAGCCTGTTTATGTGTAAGTAAAGTGTTCTGTACAGTGGGGTGTTTTTGGCAGTAAGAAGGCACGAAGTACTGATGTGGGTAGTGATTACGTTAGAATCAAGGAGAAATGGGGAGTTGCTGCTTCCTTATGAGATGATCAGAATGTTCAGAAATTAAAATCCACTCATGCATGGTGATTGTAGTTCAAATCTGTGAATATGCTAAAAATAATTGATGTGCGTACTTTGGATGGCTGAATTCTATGATATATGAAATATATCTCAGTAAAGCTGTTAAAAATATCCAGAATTTTTCCTAGGGTAAGATACACCATAAATGATACTAAAACAACAAAACAAAACAAACCCACAAGTAAAAATAGCCAAAGCCTCAGTATCAGAATCTAAAAAGAACTTTTAAACATTAAGAATTAGAATAGCACCCTAGCAGTCAGTGACCAAGGGACTCAGGGAATTTTCTTTTCCTCTGTGCTAGGGATTGAGCCTAGGGCCTCATGTGTGGGAGCCACAAGTGCTCAACCACTGAGCTGCACCCTCAGCCCTTTGTGTTTTTTTTTTTTTTTTTTTTTGAGGCAGGGTCTTGCTAAGTTACAGAGGCTGGCCTGGGACTTGTGATCCTCCTGCCTTAGCCTCCATGGTGGCTGGGATTACAACCAGACACCACTGTGCCTGGCCAGGCAATTTATTTATTTGTTTGTTTGTTTGTTTTTTGGTACTGGGCATCTAACTCCTGACCTCACACTTGCCAGTCCACTGAGCTAAATCCCCAGCCCAAGGCAATTTATTTTTCAATGAACATGAATGGCTGATAGTGAAAAGATGCTGGATTCCAGGGAGATGCAATTGAAAATAACATACCATTTTGTGTCTGTCTTGTATACTTTAGAAAATCAGGCAGCTGTAATACTGGGAAATTGAGTGGACTCTCTCCCGGGGTAGAGGTGGATAGGGCAAAGGAGTAAACCAGTCCAGCCGCCTAGCAGCGCAGTCTGGCGGCGGCAGGTCAGGTTGAAGAAGTTCTCCTACCGGGATTGCTCAGTGTAGCTCACTGGTGGAACAGCTGCATGGGTCAGGCAGTGAAATTCCCTGGATTAGATAACAGCAAAGAGACCTTGGAAACAGGCAGGGAGTGAAAAAGCACAAGGATAAAGGTGATGAATCAAAAAAATAAAATAAAATAAAAAAGTCTGCAGAGACCGGCAAAAAAAAAAAAAAAAAAGGTGATGAATCATTTTTCCCAAATTCTCAGCTACAGTGTCAGTAACCACACTGCACGCACCCGTAAGGGTACGCCAGGAGTGCTGCTTGCCAAGTTAAGGACTGAGTTTGCCTCCCAGGAGAGGGAGGAAAATGCAGGTTTTCACCCCAGAGAGCTCTTGGAAAAGACAAAGGTGTGTTCAGCTGGCTGGGCACTGCTAGTTCTTAGGGGCTGCTCCTGTATATTTTTGTCCTGGAATTTAAAAGCTGGTACAGACTTTTTTTTTTAAATTGCTTTTTGCTAATGCTGGTCGTGTGCTCATACTTACCATACCTGCTCACGTGAGCCAGCTTCTCTTCTAGAGGGTGAGGCTGTCACACTGAACAAGAAAGCACCTCCCCCCAAAAAAAGTAAGAAAAAAAGAAAAAAGATCTCTGTTGTTGTGGCACGCACAAATGGGGGTCACAGATAGCACACAAGTAAGAAAATAGTTCTTGTCTTGGCCCGTCCTAGGCAGCGCAGAGGAGATGGAGGAGCACTGGTGCGTAGTCAGGAGGGCCTGCTCCTGGGAGCTGAGCAGACGCCTGTGGTGAGTCCCAGCCTGAAGTGAAAGCCTTCGCATAGGTTATTTTAAAAAAAATGTAAGAATCAGATTCTTAGGAATAAACAAAAGAGTGTAAACTTAACACTTTGAAAATGGAAACTACTGGTGAAGTGAATGAGAACCCAAATAAATGGAAAGGCACCCCTGATTTGTGATATAGAAGACAGTGGTAAGATGGCCATGGTAAGATCCCCCAGCCTGATCTACTCAGGAGCACAGTCCCTGTCCTGTCGTGGTCCCAGTGGGTCCTGAGAAACTGCAAGGCCAGTGTGGCCAGGCTGAGCGAGAAGAAGGGGGAGTGGTGAGTGGGGCATGATGTCCACGTGTCCCGTGGACCGTCACCACTGCTGGTAACCTCATCCAGGTGAGGCTGCTGGGGTCCTCCCATGGCCGGCTTTTAAGCAGGGGAGGGATAAAACCCAGTAGGTGATGTGGGGGGCTATTCAGTGGCAGGCACAGGTACATGGGGTGGTGGGCTAGGGACTGGGAGGTTGTAATCAAGTTTTCCGCATCAGAGATGTGGACATCCTTGGTTTATTTCTGCACATGTGACCTACTTAAACATTTTCTTAAATGATGTGGAAATAGCAGAACTCAGAATATTTAGAAGATTCAAACTGAAAGAATACATACCTTTTAAGACCCAACCATTTTGAGATGATAGTTAACATTTAATGTTTTTTTCCTTCTAATCTTTTGAACTTATTTATGTATGTGTGTGTATCTGTTGTGCTGGGAATTGAACCCAGGGCCTTGCACGTGCTAAGCATGTGCCTGGGGAACTACTGAGCCACATCTCCAGCCCCCTTGAAGTGAATTTATTCATCAGATGATTCTCCAATTCAACAATGAGTAGCCCCTGTGAATGGCAGTGCCACCCAGGGAGACAAAGCAAGAATCCTAGCTTCCCTTTTGGCAGGTTAGGCTAAGTCTTGCGTTCGTTTCCTGCAGGTGGAGCTGATCAGAATAATGTTTAGCATCAACCCCCTGGAGAACTTGAAGCTGTACATCAGCAGCCGGCCACCTCTGGTGGTCTTTATGATCAGCGTCAGCGCCATGGCCATAGCCTTCCTGACCCTGGGCTACTTCTTCAAGATCAAGGAGATTAAGTCACCGGAAATGACAGAGGTGCGTATCCTCCAGCTTTCCTGCTCAGGCCTGTAGACCTTGTATGGCGGAGGTACTTTTTGGTTTTCCGTTCACCTTCATTTCATTTTGTTTGTTTTCTGTTGTGATTTCTTATTTCTGCTGAAAAATTCAGAATTCAGAATTTTCAGGATTTCCATCTCCCTGTGACCTATTTTGTTAAGATACTTATTACTTGATTTAAATAACATTACCATTTCCAGTAATGAAATAGATACATTTTGGAGAGTATATTTATAAAAGAATTTGTGAGCTGGGCTTGTGGCTTACACCTTAATTGCAGTACTTGGGAGGCTGAGGCAGGAGGATCCTTGTCAGTTCAAGACCAGCCTGGGCTACAAAGTGAACTCAAGGTCAGCCTGAACTGCATAGTGAGACTGCTGTCTTAAAAAGACCCCCCCCAAAAAAATTGTGACAAAAAGCTAGAGAATTCAAGTCTTTGATATTCATACTAAGTTACTTGCTGTTTTTGGGAACTACACTTTTTTTTTTGGAGACAGCATCTCATTATGTATCCAAGGTGGCCTTCCTCAGCCTTGAGTGCTAGGGTCACGGGCATGCACTAACACACCTGGTGGAAACGCTGAACATTGGTGTTTCAAATTCATGTCTGTTATAAGTTTTACTAGCTGTACTGATGGCTTTTTTTTTAAAACAGGGTTTTATTTCTAAATTTGTATTTCTTAAGCTAGAAAAATACAGATTTGCCTTCTGGTTTTTACATTTTAGGCACTTTTTTTTTTTTTTTGAAGAGTAGAATATATTGATTGAGAGAATGAAAGCTTCTGTCTGAAGAGAGACAGAAAGGGTCCTGAGTGGGTTACTCCATTTTAGGCACTTTAAATAAGTTATTGGGGCATTTTAATCTTTACGCTGTATATATGTATATACATATATTTTTATTAAGTTTATCGGTAAATTTAGATATACATATTAATCATATCATGGGGAATTTGTACCTATACCTGATATATCTTGTTGCCTCTTTTTCCCATTCCTTCCTCTCTCTTTAACCCCTTTCCTTCCTTATTTATAAAGCTTTATTTTCATTTTATGCTTTTCTCATTTTTTTTCTTTTTTCTTCCTTTCCCTTTCCTCTCTCCCTAGTTCCTCTTGCTTTTTGAACAGTTTCTTCCAGTTTCACAGTATCTGTTATACATTTTGGTTCTTGTTTACACTTTCAGTTTCTCTCTCTCTCTTTTTTTTTTTGGTACTGGGGTTCGAACTCACAACCTTGCACTTGCCAGGTAGGCGCTTATATTGCTGAGCTAAATCCCTGGCCCTTACACTTTCAGTTTCTCATACCAGGGAGAAATGAGATGCTTAGATGTGTGTCCAATTTATTTCACTTACGAGTATGGTCTCAAGGTCCAGCCATATAGCTATAAATGTCTCAAGTTTATCCTTCTTTATGGCTGAGTAGTAATACTCCACTGTATTAAAAAATTCACATCTTTTTTTTTATTCATTGCTTGATGGGCATTTGGGTTGTTTTCAATATTTATTACAAATTGTGCTGCTATACACATGGGTGTGCATATATTGCTGTGGTATGATGCTTTTAATTCTTTCAGAAAGATAGCAAGGAGGATAGCTGAGTCAAATGGGACCTCTTGTCCTAGTTTTTTGAGGAATTTTCACACTCATTTCCACAGTGGTTGCACCCTCCCACCAACACTGGAGACGGGTTTGTTTTTTCCCACAGCCCCTCCAGCGTTTGTTATTGGTTGATTCCTTGATAATAGTCATTCTTTCTGGAATGAGGTGAAATCTCAGCATTGTTTTAATTTGCATCTTTCAAATGACCAGTGATGTTGAACATTTTTTCACATGTTTATTTGCTCTTTGTATTTCTTAATCTTCTCAGCTTCTCAGTGTACATTCATCTCAGATGCCCATTTTTGGATTGGGTCTTTAAATTCCTTATATACTCCAGATATTAGTCCCTTGTCTGAAAAACAGGTGGCAAAATTTTTTCCTACTCTGTGAGTTGTCTTTTCACTATGCTGGTAATTTGTTGTACTGTGCTTTTTAATGAGATCCGAATTGTTGATTCTTTGTGATATTTCCATTGCAACTGGGTTTTGTTCATGAAGTCTTTGCCCACACCAGTGCCTTCAAGAGTTCTGCCTATTCTGTTTTCCAGCAGATTTAATGTTTCTCTTTTAATGTTTAGATCTTTGATCCATTTTGATTTTAGTTGAGTGCATGGTGAGAGACATGGGTCTAGTTTTAGTCTTTGGGCTTGTGGAAAGCCAGCTTTTCCAACACCATTTACAAAAGAGGCTGTCTTTCTTCCAGTGAACATGCTTGGCTCCTTTGCCAAAGATAAGGTGGCTGAGTATGTCTGGAGTTGTTTCTGCATCTCTTGATATGTTCCATTGCTCCTCGTGTCTGTTTTTTTGCCAGTACCATGCAGTTTTTATCACAGTATAAGCTAGGTATATTATAATCAAACACATAGTGCAAATATTAAATGTATATTTTATATATTAGAAAACAATAACAAATTTAATTCTTGTTTTTTGGTTTTTTTTTTTTTTTGTACTGGGGATCGAACTCACGACCTCACGCTTGCCAGGCAGGCGCTTAAGCCACTGAGCTAAATCCCCGGCCCCACAACAAATTTTATTCTTTTTTTTTTTATAATTTTATTTAAAGAGGAAAAAACAAAACAAAATAAAACAGAATAAAGGGTAGCAACCATACAGTATTCCAAGGAAAAAAGGAAAAGTACAACAATAAAACCTAAGAAATTATTACTTGACTAATTACATACTGACTTCTTGGAAATAGTTGTTTAAATTACAAAGTTAAAGCATGTAAAGTA
>PVJX010004335.1:0-96125 GCA_004027295.1 Dolichotis patagonum
TCTTGATTATTATGTGTCTGGGTGTAGCTCTGTTTGGGTTGTAGGTGGCTGGAGTTCTGTATGCTTCATACTTCTGCATATCATTTCTTTTTTCTATGCTTGGGAAATTTTCTTCAATAATTTCTGTGAATAGCCTTTGTAATTCCTCTGGTTTGATTCCTGCTTCTTCATTCACATACTTTATTCTTAAGTTATATATCCTCTTGTCATCTTCCAGTCTTTGTATCTTTACTGCCTGCTCCCTTGTTATTTTTAAGAGATCTTCACTTTCATGATCATACATTGCAAGCCTGTGTTCAATTTTTGATAGTCTATCTTTGGTTTCTTTCAAGCAGTTTTGCCAGCTTTCTATGGAGTCTTTAGTTTCCTGATAATCTCTTTGAATCTGCTTCATGAATTCTATGGGTATTTTTTGTATTCTTCATTAAAGTTTTCTCTCCTTTTGTGTTCCTCCATTCTTCTGTCTGTGTCTTCTTGAGAGGTGCCCAGCCTTTCTTTTATTAATCTAGTTATCTCTTGTTTAATTTGAATTAATATTTCAGTTTTGGTCCTGCTTACGAGGTCCTGAAGATACCTCTTTATGTCCGCTAACACTGTTTGATGTTGCATGTTTGCTGCCCTCAATCTCTTTTGTATTTGCCTCTCCTGGATCAATGTTCTCAGGGTTGGGGGCTGGGGGTTTTTTCTTATTTCTCCCTTTCGTCATGTTTTTGGTTCCTTCCATACAAGTGTACAGTGTAATTCCCAGCCCCTTTTCTTGTTGATTATGGCTCTAGAGCATGCAGGCTAGGTTGCCCTCTTCAGTCAGCTATCAGAAATTAAAGTTCAAGCACAAGGCAGTGTGCACTGGCTCCTCCTCTCTGGGCCAGTCAACCTTTGCAGGCCTTCACTGCATCAGTGTGCGCCGAGCTCAGGGAATTAATTTGTAGTGACTCACTGGGTCCTGGCCAGGGGCATGGCCCAGTCCAAGCAGATTCCACCAATCTGCTCGGCGAGGGGAGCAACCAACTGAAGCCACTTCCTTATGGAGTTAGGGCTCTCCTGCCCAAATCCAACATGTCATCCAGTCGGTTTCCCCTTTCCCATGGGAGGGTCTTATTCCCATCACTCACCGCGTGTTGATGCCAGTCCCTGAGAACTGCTGGGCTCCCCAACCTCTGACTTCAGCACGGCTGCGGTGCGAATTCACGGTGCCTCTGGGTGGGTCGCGTGCAGGGCCGGGTCCGGGCGAGCCGCACACAGGGCTGTTCAGCTCCATGCTCCAGCCGCTCAAGCCAGTGACTTCAGCACAGATTGGTTGGTCAGGTCTCTGGCAAGAATTCAGGTGGCTCGAGGAGGGTGCCGTGCTCGCTGATCTTAGCTTCTCTAATGGTAGTCCCAGGACCTCATATTCAGGTGGTTTTTTCCACTTTAGTTTCTTCCTGGGTTGAGAGAGTCCATCTGTCTCTGTTTGGGTCTCTCCAGGGTGTTCTATTCTGACATTTGAGCTGTCTCTCTCAGAGAGGGTCCCTCTCCTGCTACCTACCGGTCCACCATCTTTGGACTCCCTCTAGATTGTGCAGATGTTTTAGGAACCAGATAAACAAAGTGTTAGGTGAAAACCTTCCTCTTAATCATTCAGCAACAACCCACTGAGTACTTACTGCCTTGCGGTCCAGTTTTACCGGCTGAAAGAAATGCCCCCTAAGTATGCTTTCATTGTGTAGTTCAGGAGAGAAGGTCTTGCCTTTCTTTGCAGTTCTCCTTGGGGTGGGTGTGTCTGCAGCATAGACAGGTATGGAGGGTGGGGGCAGCATTGCACTCTGATAGCCCCCAGCTTACCCAGAGGTGTCCATCATGCACTGCTGGGGTGACCTTGGTCATCTAGCCCCCTTGAATCCCAGCTGTCCCCCTGTACAGTGACAGTAGTTGGACTCCTTAATTCCCAAGGTGCAATGTGCAGGACAGTGCCAGATGTCCCAGCAATCGGCAGCTGCACCATGGTTGCCCTTTTCATTCCTTTGGTACGGGGACTAAAACCAGGGCCTTTGCACTCCACTACATCGCCATTTTTAATTTCGGGACAGCATCTTGCTAAATCCTCCAAGTGCTGAGGTTAGACTTGAACTTGCCATCCTGCTGTCTTAGCCTCCTGGAGAGCTGGGGTTATAGGCATGTGCCTCACCCTGCTCTCTGTCTGCATCTCTGTGGGCCTCTGCAGCTGTCTGCAAAGGTGGGCAAATGTACCCATCCTGGGAGCCCTTCCAACCCCTGCTCCTCCCCATACCTCCCCCATGGGATGGTAGCCAGCCCTCCCCTTCAGGTGCTGCAGAAATGAGTGTTCTCTAGGGAGGGCACCTCACAGTCACCGTGTTCTCCAGGTGTAATCTGTGACAAGTGAACAGGATGTGGCAGTGTGATGGCAGCTGCTCTGCAGCCCTCCTGGGACTCTGCAGCCCTCCTGGGACTTAGGGCTGGGCAGGGGTACATTTTAGAAATGCTGTGGCCCCAAAGCCACAGAGACATGTCCAGAGGGACTTTGCCCTCTCAGGACAGACCTAGTTTGGGTTTAAAACCCAGACTGAAGACTTCCCTAACTGAGATGGAGGATGTGCAGGAGGTGGAAGGGCCTCCACAGGGCAAGTGGCAGGTGACACCTGTGTCCCTCAGCCACCCCCCACATTGCTGCCTCATGCCTGTCCCTGGTACCCCCACTGGCGCTGTGGATCCAACCCTCAGCATGTGGGGCACCCTGGGTCCTTAGGGCACCCCTTAAGCTCATTGGGAGGGTGTGGCTTGGCTGTCCTCCTCCCCCTCACTTCTCTTTGATCCCTTCTCCCCTCTGTGGGTGAGGACACCTGCTTTGGTGTCAGTGTCTTTCCTGCCTGTCCAGCAGTCACTCTCTTGCCTCCCACTCAAACCTAGTGCAGCCAAATGGCCAGCATGGTACCTTTGCCCACTCTGGCCATGTCGGATGCTGCTGCTGCCTTTTGGAGGAAAAGAGGGGCATCCTGTGTGACAAAGATGGACCTGGGCCCACTGTGAACACCACAACCCTCACAGCCAGCCTTCCAGAAGATGCCCTGAGGTCAGCCCTGCCTGGCATTGACCACAGCCTGAAACTGCTCTGGAAATGGCACTCCCAGGCTGCTTCTGGGATTTATCACGTTCCTGCTGGCTTTGAACCACTGGGGCTACATGCATGAGTGTCCCTTGTGCCACCTGATAGGGCTGTCACACGTGAGTCACTGGCTGTTCAGAACTGTCTGGGAGTGAGACATAGGAGCTATGGCCCTGTGGTGACCATGGAAATCTGGGAGGGGGGGATCTCTCCTGTGGACTGTTCTGCTGCCTCTATTCAGATAAAGACTCACTTCGGGGTTCTGAAACCCTGCCAGCGATGCATTTCTCCTGTTGCGTGGGTTCCAAAGGTCCTGTAAACATTTGCAATTTTATCCTGAGTAGTGTGGACCAAGTAGCAGTGACCAGCGGTGGAGACCAGCACTGCCTGAGTCGACCAACTGTGCTGGGCACAAGCTGGCATCAGAGAGGGGCAGCCACGGGGCAGCGATGGGTAGCTGCCTGTGTCCACTGTTGGCATCAGCGTCATCAAGTGGCCTCAGGATATCTAACAGAGGCGCACTTTTCCGACTTGCAATTTCCATCTGAATCACGTGAAGGAACCAGAGGCTGATTGGCAGCAGTGTAGCTCCTGTGCACTTGGCCCTGAGGGGACCGAAGGTGACCTATGTCCCTCTGGTCAGCAGATGATGACCGAGGGGGTCTGCAACCAAGGTGTGGAGCAGAGCCTCTGCCCCTGGGCAGTCACAGGTCAGAGTCATGAGGAAGTCTCCACCTGTCATGCTCACGTCTGACTGTGTGACCAAGGCCAGCCTCCTCTGGGGGACAGAAATGGCTGCTTCTAATCCTTGAAAAGAACCCGGCAACTTTCCAGCACTTTTTAATCCCACAAAGTGGCCTTGGCTCAGAAATGTAGCCAAGCATTGTTGGGCGGCCGAGGCTGGAGCATCGCCTTGGGTTCGAGGCCAGCCTGGACCGCATGGTGAGACTGTCTCAAAGGAACAAAAGGAAAACAGACAAACAGAAAGGAAAGAACGGAGCAATACACACACCGGACGGTTAACAGGAAGATCACCAAGTTTGTTATGTTGATTTATGTCTCTCCCTGCTCCCAGACAAAGTAAAACAGAACCCCCCAAATTACAAAATAATTTTGGGGAACACTTTTAAAGCTGCTTCTTGGAATTTTAAAAATTCAGTGAGAAATGTTTGTATTAATTTCTCCTATTTAGACATTTTTCCTTTTCCATACTTAATTGTTTTGTAAGCCACTGGTTATGGTTTGGTCAGAGTTTTTATTCTTACAAAATAAAACGAGAAAATCAAGAGTACCCTGATGCCCAGTGTCATGGGAAAGCTCTGATTATTTCTTATTTCGGGTCTCAAAGGTAAGGGCCTGTGTGTGGGCACTACTTTTCTGGAATTTCAGTACAAAATGTCAATTTGGCTTTCAGAGTTCAAACCTTAGAGTAAATCATTATCAAGGATGGTTGACTCCCCCAGCTGTAAACATCAAATATATTTAGATGTGTCTGGGAAATGACGTCTATAGAAGATCCATGGACATTCTGTAGTCTTGTTTTTTGTCTTTCCATATCATAGAAATGAGCAAAGATGGTAAGGACTGTTAAGGAGAATACAGGAAATTGCATCTATTTGGGGTGAAGTAGGATGGAGACCCCAGCACTGCTGAGAATGTGCTACAGAGCTTAGAGGGGGTGTCATGTTCACAGCTGAAGCAGCAGGGTGGGGTATTGACACTGGGTTTTAGGGATTCTCGTAGGAGCTGGCAAGGGCTGAACTGCCTTGCAGGGAAGACGTGGGGTGTTGTCTCAGCCTCAGGAGTTTGAGGATCTGTCTGTGGTGCAGAGTATGAGTGGAGGGCAACTGAAAATATCTCTGGAAACTACAGTTTGGCTCAGTCTGAAGGCCAGGTTGTCTGGAGGAGAGGACGTGCTGTAGCCCAGCTCAGAAGGTCACCTGTCACTCGTCTGAGACCAGCTGCAACTCCATTTTAAGTGCCCCAAGCCAACACTGTCCATGCTGGTTTTACTCCTTGAAAAGGGAAAAGCCTTCACCGGAGAAGACGGAGCGGATCCCTGACGTTGCTGGGCTGTGGGATAGAACCGTGGATGCTGGGGTTAATGGAGCTCTTACTGTTCCCCGAACCCACTCTTCTGCCGAGTTTGATGGACAGCATGTGCGGCTACACTGGTGCTGTGGCCAGCAGCAGCCAAAGTGGTCAGTGCTGGGTCTCTGGTGTGCAGGGGAACGATCAAAGAGTTTGCCACAGGTGGGCAAAGGCAATGTTTAAAATGCAGGATTTAATTCGAATCAGTATTCATTTCCCATGTAAATCGGCAGACTTCACATATTTATTGCAGATAGACTTAAATACACAAATCTGAAGCCCATTGTAATGAGTCCTTGTTTGCCCATTTCCCAGATTCCCCACTCTCCATCTAGCTGTTCCCAGCCCCACTTCATTTTCTGGGAATATTTAAAAAGGAAGCCCCGAGGCTGTACCATTTCACCAAAAGGTAGTATCTGTCTTAGAGCATCCCATTCCCAATAAACCTCACTGGCATATCAGAAAAATTGATAATTTCTTAACATTTTCTGATTGCTAGTTGTCTCACATGGGTTCAGAAATGTCCTTTTAGAGTTGGTTTGTTTGACTGCATATTAAAAGGTACGCATCAATGGGCCTTCTTGGTGCATTTCTTTGATCGTTGGAAGGAAGTAGTTTTCCTTCTCCTCCCTGCTTCCTATGGCTTCTCTTCCATCCTTTTTTTCCCTACCATTAATTTGCAAGGACAGTGGGCTATTTGTCCTGAAGCTGTGTGCATTCCAGGACTGCCTGACTGACTCCTCCAGTGCCACTTAGCAGTGCACTGATGCTAGATCTAAGGCTAGATTAGATTCTGATCCTTAGCAACGCTGAGCGGTCTTGCTCTTACTTTAATCAGTCGCTCCCAGGAAGGACCACCTGGTGGCAGTGTGAGGCACAGCGTGGCTTTCTCCTTGTTCCTGACGGGAGTGACCTTGCTCCTCCTCTCCCGGGGACTCATGTTTTCCTGGGCTCCCTCAGCCACTGCAGGGCCCGCAGCTTACACCGCTGGTCAGCTCTGGGTTTGGGAGCAGCGCTGAGGACCCCCTGTCCTGGCTTGCCTGGCTTGCCACAGAAACCATCAGTTCACCTTCAGGTTTAATTGGTTCAAAACCGTTAGGGAGGGTTATGGGCTGTCCGTGGCTTTTAGATTCAGACTTAAATAAGTGTGAGGTTTGCAGGGTGTCTCAGAGCGCAGCCAGTGTGATGGGAAATGCAGGCAGTGGCGGGTGTTCATCTCAGCCAGGAGTCTCATCCTGCTTTCTCCGCAACAGACGACCGGTGACTCTGTGAGACTGACTTTGGTGACCAAAGCAAGGTCATGGAAACAGGCGTTGTCTATTTGTTCTCCACTCGAGGGTCAGGCAGCTCCTGCACTGGTCAGCTACTTGTGTCTGAAATCAGAGGTGCAGATGAGTGGCCAGCAGAAGCCTGGGAGTGACAGTGGCCCCTGGATGTGGGGCCCGTGTGAAGCTCTGGCACTCAGCTCTTGGCGCCTCAGTGTACCTGTGTGTATTGTGCAACCCTGACGCCATTAATGTTGTTGGCACAAAAGCAAATGAACACAGCCCAGGGAGACCGGGTCCTCAGAGCTGGAACTTCAGGTCATTTTAAAATTCGGGTCATCACACTGCCGAGGAGAGGCCTGACATGAGAATAAGGGAGTAGAGTGGTGTTTGTGCTCTTGCAAAATTAACAGGTAGATGAGGAGACATTAATTCACCTGCATGAGACCAGTGCACACTCCAGCTCAAACCTAGGTATCTGCAATTTATGCATTAGTTAAAATCAGGTAAGGACTATTTTACCTGGACTATTTCCTTCCTTGTAATTTAAAATTAAACCTTCAGCCCAGGCAAGCAACTTTAATTTGAATGAATTTCAGCCTGTCCTCTTGTGGTCCTAATTTCTCTCGGCGTCTTGCTGCCTGCGTAGCTCTTGTGCGCCGTGTTGTCTTTGCCTCTGAGGTCAGATCCCTAAAGCAATTTATTTTCTTAACAACTTTGAGTACATTTTTAGTGCATTTAAACTGCTTTTAGGGAAATTACTGACAAGCATATTTAAATTCAGAGCCAGGTCACTGTAAAGAAAAAGAGGAAGGAGATAAATACTCTCATTGTACATCCAAAAGCCATAATTATGGTCAGAAATAGTCACGTGCACCTCTAATAAATTATGGGATGGTGAGCCAATGTAAGTTGCACAAAATCACTCAAAACATTTCCTGAAATTACGAATTGAGAAAAAAATCAATCATATGGTTCTTTCCATCACATTTTGGGTTTGAACTAATTTATTTGATGATACACCAATGATGAGAAGAAAACAGGAATATTTAAGAAATTAATGATATAGTGCCATGAGTCTTCTGCCAACCACTTAAAAAAGAAGCCAAAATATTAATGGTATAAAATATGTTTGTATACATTCAGAATTTTAATGAGGTTCTTATGATATGGTGTAAGTTAAATGCCAAATTTATCTGCATTTCAATAGATCATACAGGTATCGGGGAGAATTTGGATAACATACATGAATGCAGAATTAAATGTTCATATTTAGAGCACCTTAGTAAAAAATACATTTCTCAGAGGAACAGACACAGTCCTTAGGGATTATTCAATTTGTATTTAGTGAAAAACAAAGGTTAAGAAATGTTATGGTTAGCTGAGAAAAGCGTTTTCCAATAGGTTCCCCCTACCCCAATTTAGACTCCGGGTCGGGGATTCTCCTTCTCCACTGTGACTTCCAGCTTATCCTAAATATAGATCTGGATTCGTGCCATCCTAATTAGACTGTGAAGTTCCTGTGGCAGCTTCGATGCTTTGGAAATCAATTTCAAGGCTTCCACAGGCAGTACATGTCACCTTTCTGGTTTTAGCTCCATTTCTGAATTTATCTAGAAATGGTAAATTTCCAATATTTTAGTGGCACATTTGTATCATTTTTTGTGTCCGGTATAATTATAAACTTCCTTCTGTCTTGGAGATACTGAATTCATTCTTCAAATGTTTCCCCTCCCTGAAGTAAGTACCTAGCCCTCTTTCCCTGAGAAGTTAAGTCTTTCTGTTCCAAATGAAGAAAGGGAGATAAAATGGTTTTGCCTAAGGCTACCGAGAGAAACAAGTGTCTGAGGCTTTTGTTGTTACACAGAACGCCTGTCTTTTCTTGACACACAGCTGTGAGAGATAATGGGATTTTCACTGGGGGAATAGAAGGTGAGAATCAAATACAACAATTTCAGCCCAAACCAACAGGCAGGGTAAGTCTGGAAGGCTGGGCCTGGGGTCCCAGTTTGGGCTGAGGAATGTGCCATCTTTGCAGGCTTCCTTGGAGCTGGCACTGCTCCCTGACATAGTGTCCAGAACCTTGTAGCCTGGTAGCTCCTGTTCACTGCAGGCCACCAAACGCCTCCCATGTGCCACTTACTGGGAAAGCACCTGGCCGCCTACCTTGGCCTTGGATCATTGGAGACCCACTTCCCTGGACTGTGGCTTGGAGCAGACAATAAGAGAGGTCACAGAAATTCTGCAGGAAGGTTGCAAGCTCTTTTTACGGGAGCCCGAAGTCCTATTGCTGTTGGCCGAGCAGCTGGAGAGTAATTTTAAATAGACTCTGATTTGTCCTTTGACTTCTACTTCCAGAATGTAATTTTACTAGCACTCTTCATGATTGTTGTGAGGTGGTGATAACAGTGGCTGTCCTTTTAAATTGCTTTTGAACTGCGGACACATTTGAAATAGTGTGTTCGCCCCAGGGCTTATGAGGTCAGGGAGCAAAAAGCAGGCAAACTATGAGCTAGAGTTTCTCAACCCTGACCGCACATTCTAATATCTCTGTGGTGTTTTGAAATAGACAATTCCTGAATTCCTTCCCCAGGCCAACTAATTCCTTCCCTGGGCTAAAGCCAACTGCACAGATAGATTTTAAAAGCACCTGTTGGCAGGTGATTTTTAGCTTGCAGACACGGCTACAGTCAGAGCACTGATTCCCAAACCTGGACAGTGTCCACAGCTCAGGAGGGAGCTACGGATCTCCAGCTGTGTTTCAAGAGCCTATAAAAAATTAGTTTTAATAAGTCTCATTTAAGACAAAATATTTATTAAGCTAGAAATCCTGGAAGGCAGAACAGGCAGGCAGACTTTGCTGAGAGATGCAAGGTGCAATAAAACACTGCATTTAAATAAAAACTATTACAGTGAATGACACTTCGCCGTGGAACACGCCAGAACACCCCCCACACTCCTTCCAGCACACTTACCGCATGGTTCTTGCAACTTTCTGAAGCAGTAGTGCTATTTTCTGAGGGCCTACTTGTGCAGTCCTGTGAGGCTTAGTGTCCTGAACTGACACAACACATTTATCTCTCATGGTCGTTTTGACTTTGGGTGAAGAGGCGGAAGTCTCAGGGTGCTAGAGTTAGTGAACAAAGTGGGGGAAGGCACACTGCAATGTTCTCGTGAGGCTACCTTTGTGTGGGATGCAACTCAGCAGCAACACTCACTGTATTTGTGATCGCACCTGGTAAAGACACTCACGAAGGAGGACTTCCAGAACTGCTTCAGAAAATGGCAAGAAGGATGGGATAAATGTGTTTGAAGCAAGGGAGAAGGTTTTGAGGCGAATTGATTACAATATGTCTTTTACTATAATAAAAGTTTTACTTAGACATTCACCATATTTTAATCACCCCTTGTGAAATAAGTGACATACTTAATAGAAGGGATGATTCTACCGGAAAGAGATAAGAGCAAGGACTGAGTTTCCTATTTTGGTCTAAGTTATGAGGAAACAACATGAATTCCAGGGCATGGGCTGGAGCTTCTGAGCTGACCTTCATTTTGTGCAAGCTCAGTTTATTCCATGCAGAGAGAGAACTTATCTGCAGGGCCCTCCAGCTATCAGCTCTAGGTCACTCACATTGCTCCATGCAAATCTCTCCATGTGCAGTTGCATTCCTGAGAAGCCAGCCTCCGTGGAAGTACTCCCTCTGGAGAGCAGGTGTGGTGGTTGGCACCATGCACAGAGCAGAGAGCAATGATCACCTGTGATCCGGTACTGAATGGCTAGGGTGACCGTTACACAAAAGACCCTAACCTAGAGTACCACGAATACTCACCCTGGTACATTGTCCTACTTTTCCTTCTTTGCTGAGACAAAATACCTGACACCCAAAGTTAAACGGAGAAGGTTTTATTTAGCTCGCAGTTTGTAGAGGTTTCAATCCATAGCTGACTGACTCTAAAGGCAAGGTGGCACACGGCAGAGGGACAATAGTTCATGGCAGAAAATGGCAACAAAAGCATCATGGGAGAAGGGAAAGAAAGAGTGAGAGGGAAGGAGGGAGAGAGAGAAAAGAGAGAGAGAGAGCACGCCTCTTTGCACGTAGGCTACCTGCCCTAGGGCAGGTGTAGCACTCCCACCCTTAATCCCAGCACTGGACTATGAATCAGTCACAGACTCTAGACTTAGCTGCCACGGAAGAGCATCCCTCTATGATCACATAAGGGTTTGAGGGGACATCCAAACGCAAACCATGGCATACACGATCAGTGCTTCCCAAGTTATTTCCTGCGAATGACAGGTTGTGACATTTCTGATGGTTCTTGAATCCATGTTGCTCTGTATCCTGCGGTGTCTGACTAGCATGCAGTGGGCTGCATGTGACTCCAAATACCAACACAGCACCAGAAGGTAAATCTGTGTCTTTTTCAAGCAGAGACTTTTGCTGGCCATGTACTTGGCCATCGGTTGATGTCAAAATGAATTGAGGTTTCCAAAAGCTCCCGATTGACATTTTTTTCCATCCCTTTCTTCCAAATGCTAAAACTAGCGGCACAGATTGTTTGCTGACCACTCTTTGAATTTTAAGAGTAAAGATGGTTTTTGAACAGATTTTATAGTTTTGACTTTATCCCAAATATTGTAGGACACAATAATTTGGTCGCTCTTTGTGACTGGAATGAACCTCTTGGTAATGCTTTAGTGATCAGATAATCCTCAGTAATGTAACTTGGCATAAAAAAGGTAGAAGTCTTCAAAGTTGACCTGTGTCCTACAGTTTGTATCTGATATGTTCTCCCAAAACTATGTGTTGGGGTTTTGGTCACCAGCCCATGGCACTATTGGGAGGTGGAGAAACCTTTAAGGGATGCAGTTTGTGGAAGGAAGTTAGGTCATTAGGGGAGTGGTCTGGAAGGGGAAATTGTCATGCTGTTCCCTTCCTCTCTTTCTCTTTGCTTCCCAACCACCAAGGGGGTAATATCTTCCTCCTTTATAGCTCCTGCCATGAGATCTTTCTCACCAGGATGAATGACCATGGACTGAAACCTTTGATACCAGGAACCAAAAAATCTAAAATCTATCCCTTCATAAGTTCATTCTTTCCTGTGTTTCATCCTAGTAACAGAAAACTGACTAACACTTTCACTTTGGCCGTATTTTCCAAAGGACAGATGAGGTCATGGTTTGTGGTGTTGGGTGTCTGGAAGTGGCCTTGAAGGACACTCTTATACTAGGGAGACTACAAGACTACATGCAGGATATCTTGAGGGGTCCAGTTATCATCAGCTTCCAGAGCTTGGCTCAGCAGGCCCACCTCAGCTGGCTTGTGTGGCAGTCCTCATGCCCCCAGCACTCCAGCTTGGATACTTCATGTCCACAATGACCTGTGTGCTAAGGCTAGGTTCCCAGGCGGCACTCTCGGGTGACCGTTGAACTTCAGGAGGTGGGGACATTTGGTGAGAGTTCCTTAGGCTGCTGGGATTCCACCCTCTATACAGACTGTGAGATGACAACTCCTCTCTCTTTTGCATCCTGACTTACGATGTACGTGGTTTTGCTCTGCCATGCGCTTCTGCCATGAGGGTGACACAAAGCAGGAGGACCACTGACCACAAGCTGGAGCCACCAAAATCGTGAGCCAAAGGTGGATACCTGTGTGGCTGCCCAGGCCTTGCTCTGATGTGGCAAGTGGGAGAGAGAAGGGAGACAGAGAGACAGAGAGACAGAGAGAGAGAGAGAGAGAATGAACAGGCCAGAAGACCAGATGATGAAGGAGGCCACAGTCTATTTGTAACCTAATGCCACAAGTGAGCACCCATCACCACCACTTCTATTTCCAGGGAGCAGGTACCCAAGTTCTTAAGGTCATGGATTGGGTGGGGCAGGCTACCAGGGGGCAGAGATCACAGAGGGCTCTTCTGCCTACTCCCTGGATTATGTTGTAGTCAGAAATGACCCCAAACATCAATGAGATGCCCCTGACTCTGACTCTAACTGGCATAGCTGCCTCTGCCTGGGACAGTGACAGAGAGATCTCAGAACCACCTCCTGTCATTCTCGTGTATCCTTGGTTGGGCAACACAAATCAGATGGCTTCAGGTGGCATCCACGGAGCAGGAAGTGTAATTACATTGCACAGAGCAGCCCCTGGCTCCAGGGGGAGTGCATGCCTTGAGCAGTAACGCATGCATACGTGGCAAGCTCCGGAATTCAAGGAACTGAAATCGTGAGATATGAACATACATCTCTCCATAATTCAGTTAAGCTAGATAGAAATACTAATACATAACACAATGTCCCCATATACTTTGAAAAAACCCCACAGTTCTGGGCAACACATACATCAAAAATAAAAAATAAAAAAAGAACTACAAAATTAGAAAATGAATAAGTTATTATGTATATCAAAACATACGGATACAATTAAAGTTCCACTTTTAGCATTAACTAGGTTAAAGAAGAAGACTTAAAAATCTGTGATTTAAACTTTCAGGTCAAATATTTAAAAATATCAAATTAAGCCCATATAAATTTGAGGAAAGAAAAGAATAAAGAGATGAAAATAATTGAAAAGCAACAATCAAAAATACGTAAGTCAGTGTTACTAACTAGTAATAAGCAGTTTATTGAAAAAAGACATGTAATTCTAAAAACACCTGTGAAAACAGATCCAGGAAAAATGTGGAAGGTATAGCTAGCAATAATAAGAACCACAAAAGAAATTTAAGTACAAACTGATGGTCATTGAAAATATCACAGTATCATAAATTAATTTTTTTCAGTAAACTTGAAAACTTTTGTGAAATGGTTAAATCTGAGGAAACATGTTTGTAAATTATCAAAATTACTAAAGTAGACATATAAAACATTAATAATCCTTCAACTCTTAAATAAATTGAAAGATAATTATAAGTCTCCCCACAAAGAAAACTCCAGGTCCAAAGGGCTTCTCAGTGGGTTTTACAAAATATTTAAAGAATAAATGTTAGGTGAGGATTATAGCTCATTGAGCATTTGCCTAGCATGTGGTAGCCCTGAGTCCAATCCACAGCACTGCTCAAAGAGAGGATGGGGAATGGAGAGACAGGAAGAGGGAAAGAGAGAGATACAGAGACAGAGAGGGACAGAAACAGAGACAAAGATAGGAAGAAAGGCAGAAAGGAAAAAAGAAAGAAATGAGTATTATCAGTGTTCTACAAATTAATAGGAAGAATAAAGGAAACCATTTCAGAATTAGTTTCAAGATGTTAGTGTAAACTTGGTCTCAAAACTTGGTAAAGGCACCACAAGCAAAGAAAATTAGAGGTCATTCTTAGTTGTGAAGATATTTATAAGTTTTATAAACAAAATAGTATCAAATTCAGTCTTGCAAATTGCTGAAAAGAGAATCCACTATGATGCACTGGGTGTTTTCTGGGAACCAAAAGTTGATTTAACATGTGAAACTCAAGCAATGTAATTCATCATATTAATAGAATAGAGAAAAAAATCACAAGATCGTCTGCATAGAGGCATTTTTAAATAAAATCCAAGAAGCATTTATAATTTTAGAAAAACTCCACAAACCGGGAATAGAAAAAGCTTTCCTAACTTGAAAAGAATCTATATAAAGCCTCAAGTGAACACCATATTTAGGAGTGAAATGTGGAAGCTTTCCCTTTGAGATCAGAAAATGGCAAGCATCTTGCTGTCTCTATTTCTATTCAATATCATACTTGATGTACTTGCATAGTAGTGTAGGGTAAGAAAAATAAACAGGAAACATAGCAATTGGAAAAAGATGTTTTAAAAAGCCACCATGATAAGATGTGGTTATAATGAAGACACTTTAGAAGAATCTACAGATAAGTAATTATAATCAATAAAAATGCTTAGCAAGAGAGTTGAATAACGTATGTCTTTGTTTGGACTTTTGTAGCAGAAAGCTATACCCTGGGTCTCTTAAAACAGCAATCACTCATCTCTTACAGCTGTGCAGGTGGAGAGTTGTTACGACTTGTATCTGGAAGTCCCCCAAAGCCTTATTCTAATAGGTAGCTGGACATAGGCTATGTGAATATGGGTTAAGGGTGTGTGATGTCTGGATTAATCCGCTAGTTGGATAAGCATAGTACTGAGTGTGTCTGAATAGATTTAGAAAAGAGAGAAGCCCCACCCTGGGTGTGGGTGGGGCCAATCAACAGACTTGTAGTGTAGGAAAAGGGACAGAAAGAAGGAAGACTTGCTGTTTCCTGTCGGCCTTGCCATGGACTGTTTCCTCCTCTGCCACTCTGCCCTGCCTTGGAACCAGCCAAGTATACACTGAAACCTGCAAAAACTGTGGACCAAAATTAACCTTTCCTCCTTCAACTTGTGGATATCAGGTATTTTTTCCCAACAATGAGAAAAGTAACTAAGATGGGAGTCAATATCACACTGCTGTGTGGTTCATACTGAGTGTTGCTTCCTGATTTGCAAACAGCTGTCTTTTCTGTGTATCACATGGCTTTCTCTTGAGATCTTTCTCTTCCTCTTCCTTTTATTCTAGTAACTCTAATTCTATCATTAGGAAAACACCTGGTGATGTATTCTAAATCAGATCACTACCAGTGTCTCCATCTCCAAAGACCAAGACATTGAAGATTAGGGCTACAACATAGAACTTTGGATCATTCAGTCCATAGCAGCATAATAATGTATAAATCTTCAAAATACATATGTAATATACAAAAAGATGTTGCATTTTTACTTAGCAATTTCTAATTAATAGTGAATTAAAATTAAAAAGATATCATATTTAATGATGATAATACCTAAAAGAACATGTAAGAAAAGATTTCTAAAACCTCTATACAGAAAATGAGAAAACATCATAGAGAGATACTAAAGGAGACCTACAGGAAAGGAAGGTATGTCTGGTGTGTGGGATAGAAGCCTCAATTTCAAAAATAAGTCAGTGCTTTTCAAACTAATCTAGAGATTCAGTATATTGAACCCCAGAGCAAGGACCTGACTTCATGTTCTTCCTTTCAAACCTTCATGATCTGGGAACAGAGGCCAGTTGGGAAGGAGGCTGGTGGAGTTATCAGCATCAAAAACTGCTGTGACTTTATCCTGAACTCCTGACTGGGATGGCTGGCACTATGACCTCATCATTCTGGCAGGATGGTCATCACCAATGGTATTATTTTCTAAATAATCCACAGGAGAGCTGTCTTTCCTAGTATTTCACCTCAATTTAGAGCATAGTTGGGAGGCTAAAAATGAATGTTTTGTGTTCAGCAACGTCTTAGTTTCTTATTTCTGAGACATAATACCTGGCATTCACAATTTAAAATGGAAAGGCTTATTTTGGCTGACAATTTGTAGAGATTTCAGTAGAGGGTGGTTTCAAAGAGGACACTACGGCAGAGGAGAAACAGTCTGTGGCATGGCAGGCAGAAGGCAGCGATCTAGCAAGGTAGGGAGATATGTGTGTAACCCTCTGGGCCATGACCACTGGGCTCCATCTCTTCCTACCAGACTTTACTTCTCAGGGTCACACCCAGCTATTAACCCCTCAGGGACTCATCCAGTATCATCCATGATCCCCGCATCTCCCCAGGGTTCTCCCTAAGTGTGCATGAGGCTTGGGGGGCATTTAGACATAATAGTAACATAGCACTAAAATACGGTCTTCAACTGATCACTTGACATCTCATTGTTAGAATTTATTGTGCAATGCAGAAATGTGTACTCTGGATGGGATGATTTAATTATTTTCTCTACTACAAATAACTCTTACATTGTCTCATCTCTTCACCCATTGAAATGAAAGATTGCCCCAGAGTTCAGTGAACACTCTGCTCACGGTCCGCGGAAACCTGCTGCTGGACACAACAGTGAAGAGGAAGGGGAGATTGCTCCTGCTCCTCTGAGGCATCTTCAGTCCAGTCAAGGGAATAGCAGACACAGGCGCAGCTAGGTTACAGAGTAGGCCAGGATAGTTTTGAAGCCCTGTTTGAAAATACGCAAAGTACTTGTGCTCCCACGAGATGCAGGCTGAGTAAACGATGGTGGTGAACCACTGGTGAGCCCGGCACTGGCAGTAAGCAACACTCCACATAGCCAAACACTGCAGCCTGATCTTAAATGCCAGAATTTTTAAAATTCCAGTAACTGTTAGGGGACATTGTCTTTAATGACCCCCTGTATGCGACATCCTCATTACATACTGCAAATAAACCTACTTAGTCTGCAGGGTTAAGTTCCTGCCACGAATGCCACCCTAAACTGGTTTCATCCAGTGTTTCCTTCCCATCACCCTTTGCAGTGCCTGGACAGGTGCTGTCATGCATTCACACCTTTTTTTGGTTGGTAGACAGAAATGATGTCACATTATTGAGATGCGAGATGATGGGAAAGGATGGACACTAAATATACATCATGTGTAGTCTTCCCAGGAATCCTAATGATCCCTGGGTGGAGACAGGAGCAGAATGAACGGCAGATCCTGACTAAAAACAACCAGGAAGTAGCCCAGGTGTGGGACTAGGTGGAGGAACGTCACTAAAGTTGTGTTTTTCCCATTCTTTCCCTCTGGAAACCGTAAAAAGTGTGGCAAACCTGTGTGGCATGGCATTCACAGATAGGAGCCACAGGGAAGAGGCACAGCTGGAGCTTGGAAGCAGAGAGCACCATGGGGACAGGAGTGACCCAGGGTACCTCCCACTGGGGTCATCACCCATGGGCCCTTGCCACACAGATGTCACTGAATCCACTGTGCTGCAGCGCTGGGAGCTTCCTTATAGATCCCCACGGAAGACAGCCATGGAGTCTGTTCCGTCCATCTGACCCAGCTGTGCACTGTTTGAACTCACCTGCTTTCTGAGCAGTGTGCAGCATGAGAATTTGCTATGAGCGCTGAACACGGGCCAAGGCTAGTAAGAGCAGAAGCAGTGGCCTCCATAGGAGGTCAAAGGTCTGCCTTTATATTGAGGTGCAAAGAGTGTGTGTGGGTCGTCACCTCACTGTGATGTCAGGGTCTTAGGAAAAATTTAAAGACACGGCACGCTCAGCACAAAATCCACAAAAATCTCAACCACTTTGTCATCAACCCAGAGGGACAGCCTGGCATACTGTCAGCCACACAGGCATTCTTAAAAACAGTTTGTTGTTCAAGGGAGAGGAAAACATGTGGGTATTAATAATGGGTCACGCTTGGGCAGAGCTAGCTTTACAGAGGCAAAATAATACCTGGTACTAGTGTCGTCAGTAGAATGCTTAGAGATCATGGGATCTCAGAGTGCTGTAAAAAGTGGCACTTAGCGTGAGATATCTCAGGTTCACTGCACGGAAAATCTCTTGTTTTCTCATCAATAACAGTATAAGGGCAACTGGGTAAGTTATTGCTATTCAAACTTATTTTTTCCCCCACTGGGAAAGTTTAAATGACAATATTATTGAAAGACAACACAGGCTCAACATTAAAAAGAGTTGTTAATAAGTTTGTGATACAAAAATGCTCCAACTTTTTGATCTGTAAAAGCTTTGACGTTGGAGAAATGTATGCAAATTCACCCAAACCGAAAGACAGTTTTTGCAATTTTTGGAGGAAAGAAGGAATGCATAGTAAGGCTAACCCTGTGATTTTAGGAGAGTGGTCAGTTTTCTTATTTGTTTTCATTTGTTGTGATATTGGAGAGGGAACCCAGGGGGTCATTCCCAGCCCTGTTTTATTTTTAATTTTGAGCCAAGGTGTTGATAAACCACTAACCTGCTCACGTGGAGCTCAGCCTTGCCGCCCTGCTTCAGCTCCCAGAGCGCTGGGATCACACGTGTGCACCATGACACTTGTTCCAGTGGTCAGTTTTGATGCAAATAGAAAAAGAGTGTGAATTATAAGAGTCGTTCTGGGCACGGGTGGTACCTGTACTTTCCTATAATTTTCCTTACATGCAGTTTATTTACTTCTATAGTTGAAAAGTATCTTATGGACACAAACGCCTTTGGATTGTGTACTTACGACAATATTTTTCTTTTAAAAATCATCAGCAGCCAGTGTTCAGTTTTGAGGTATCAGAGTATGTCGACTGTTTTTGCATAGTCACTTAAATTGATATTTTAATTGTGCTTCCCGGATATTTAATTGTGCTTTTCTTCTGCCTTTTCAGAAGACACAGGCGGTGTCAGGCTCAGGAGCCTGCACTGGGGGTCATCCCCTCTCAGGGCAGCAACAGTGGGGGCTGCCTCTCCTGGCCGCTCTGTCTCCGGGACTCCGTGCACCCCCTAGAAACTACTGCAAACTTCACGCTACTCCAGGATAGATTCTCATGATCATTTTCTCTTCTGATCACCGCACCATGGCCAGTCTTGTGTACGTGGCTCTGAAATCACTGGGACCAAGTGGATTTTACCAAAACACTTGGTGACAGTGCTCCATGTCGTGCAGACAGTGTAATCACTTTAATCATATTTTCCATTCTGATTCTAGTCCAGCAGAAATCTGCACATTGTAGCCGGTTTCTCCAGTGGCATCTGCTTCTCCAGGGACACGGAGGTATTGGTGACCAGGTGTGGGGCGAAGAGGGCAGTCGGAGAGTGGGACAAGGGCAAATCTGTAGTCCAGGTCAGGGGATAAATTCCTAATGTCCAGGAGCCCTGGGTCCTCTGCAGTCACAATCCCTGCAGGTCAGATGGAGGTGACAGGTGGCTCAAGCCTGTGATCTCAGCACTCTTGAGGCTGAGACAGGAGGATCACAGAGTTTAAGGCCAGCCTGGCACTACATAGTAGCACTACATAGTGAGACCTTGTTTTCAAAAAAGCAAAATAGTAATAAAAACGGTGACAGCAGTGAGAAGATGGGTGACACCGGCTGCCCTTGGTGCTGTGCCACCAGCAACCGTGTCCCAGTAGGACTCTCCCTGTCTGGCTGAACAGAGGACAGCGGGTGCAGTGACAGGGATGGACTGGAGGGGCCGCTGGGACATACCCTGGCCAGACAGATCTGCACACATCCCTCTCCTGGCAGCCACATGCCTGGACAGTTCCTCTTGATGCCCACTTTTTTTTTTTTTAAATAAGAAAGTTTGGATCTAATTTCTTTCACTTAAAGTCATGCCTTGATATCCAGGGTGAACATGTCTCATCTTAAAATCCCCAAATCCAAAGTGCTCGACAGTCTAATGCTTTCTGAGCGTGAACAGGGTGCTTCCCGCAGAGGACGCGTCCCCTTGACCTCAGGTGATACTTGTCGCACAAATGCAGGAGTGTTAAAAATATCGTGCAAAATCATCTTCACGCCTCTAAGGTGTGTGTAACATTCAGATTAATTGTGTGCTTGGACTTGGGCCTCATCCCCAAGAAAGCTCCTCATGTCTATGAAAAGATTCCAAAGTTGAAGCAAAAAAATCTGAGATTCCTAACACTTCTGGTCCCAAGGTTGTCGGGTAAGGGAGACTCAACCTGAATGTGTACTTATACACACCTCTTGTTTAGTGTGAATAAAAACCTTTAAGGCCACTGTGGCTGCAGTCCCCATTTTCAACTGAGAAAAGACAGGTGTAGAGAAGTCATGTAACTTGCTTAATGTGAGGTGTAGGGATTCCCCGTGGGCTCTGCTCCCCTGGGCCCAGAAGTGTCTCCACACTGGCCCTGCTGATGCTAATTCCTGATGGGCTGCATGCAGGGACAGAGAAATATCACAGGGACCTGCACTACCTGCATGAAGCCTGCCACCCACACTACAGCTAGAGGTGACCCTCAAGGCACTTTTGAGTGCTGTGAACCTGGGTGAGCTGGAAGTTAGAGACGCTTTCTCCAGGAAACCTTTCTCAGATTTGGAAAGAAAGGGACCATCATGGTTTGTGTCTGGAAGTCCCCCATAGCCTCATGCAGTCACGGAGGTGGCTGATTCTGGTGTTTGTGATTGCATCGTTGTCTAGTGGGGTGATTCTCGGTGTGAGTGCTGCACCTGCCCGGGGGTGGAACCAGGATACAATATAAGGGAGGGAAGGAGGTGTGCTTTTCCCTTTTCACCCTGTTTGCTCTTTGGCTTGTGGCTGCCTTGGAGCCAGCTGAGTATGAATTGAAATCTCCTAAAATTGGGAGCTAAATAAATCTTTCTTTCCCTCATTTTGGGTGTAGATATTTTGTCTCAGCAAAAAAGAGGAAAAGTCACCAAGACAGGGTCTAAGGGTCCAAGTCATGGGACCCACATGGAGAGGAAGTCAATCAAATAGCCCATGGCACCTTGAAATCTCACAGCATATCTCCTCTTGTCTCTCCATCTTTTCTATCAGCTGTGGTTTGGCCAAGTCTCCAATGACTCCTCTCTTCTTCCCTTGTCCTTTCCAGCCTCACCACTCCACAAAATTATCCACAACTGCAGGACACTGTACCTGCCTTCTCTAGATGCTGCAGGACACTGTACCTGCCTTCTCTAGATGCTGGTGGCCACGAAGGCGTCAACCCGAATCACCACTGATCATGAGGGACTGAGTTCAGCCCTGGCTCCCCTAATCATAAGATCAGCTGCACCTTTGAGGTCTCCCTCCACTTCCTCCCAGAAGATGGGAGATGAGGTTATTAATGATGTGGCTTTCTCACCTAAAATTCTGCAGTTCTCGAGGAAATGAAAGTCCTAAGTTTCAGTAAGTGAAGACTAAATCTGTGCCATTTCTGGAAGGGTGCTGACCTCTAGTGTTGGCACAGACCTAGGAGGAAAATGCCACCTCTGGGTTGATGTCACATTCACCATCCAGAGTCCTTCTACCTTTTCTTTCGTTTTCCTTGTGCAGGAGAAGAAAATGTAAAATTGTTCAAATTAAAGTTCGCCCAACTAAAGCTTCACTTACAGAATAAATATTTCTACTGACATTTGACTGATCTTATCAGTTTTGAAGTTCAAATTTTAATAAGGTATTATCGAGCCCAAGAATAAACAAGCTAATCAGGTCTGGCTTCCTATTTCCTCCTTTGTATTAAATGATAAGCAACTTAAAGCTAGGCTTTGTCTTATTAATATCTGCTAAATATGGATGAATTACTGGATATATATTTATTTTTAAACTCATTTGGAGGCAAATATTTACAAGGCTTTTCTCTCATAATCTGATTTTAATATCTCAACTGAAACTGATTTATAACACATGACTTCAGATGTAGTGTAGTTAAAGAGGCCAAGAATTAATGAGCCGATCCTATCAAGGGTTTCTTGAAACTGATTTTGAAAGGAGAAAAGTCTTTCTTTTTTTTAATCAAATTTTAATTGTAGGAATTTTCATGGTGAATATCAGAGCACCACATCAACACATTTTTAATAATTTTGAATGTGTATGTATTTGGCTTTATGGTATTGTTAGCTGATTAAGAAACTCACTTGAATCTTCTGTGCCATCAAGCAAATATACTCCTAGTTTACAGGTGGATTTCTTCATTTATTCTGCCATTAGTTAATGAGGGGATTAGTAAAATAGGGTTCCCGGAAGTCTTTAAAACTTGCTGGGTCTGAGATGCAGGGCAGTCAGCTGTTGATGACTTTGCCTCTCCCCTGCCCTACTTCCTGCTACAGGAAGTCCTCTGGCCACTCATTTTGTGTTTGTAGAGCTCATTAGGCAGCCCGGAGACTGTACCGTCCTCTGTACATTTCTGCAGTACCTTAATATTGTGGAGACCACGAAACAGTTTCATTGAAAAGCAGCAGGGTTATATGATTAGTTGGTAAATTGCAGTTACCAGGAGAGTGCTTGGTGCAGTGTTGGACAGTGCATAATCCTAAGCTTACTCAGCACCCTCCTGCAGCTTCGTACTGGCCAATTGTGAAATACGTTGTACGGAACATGAAAGTACAGTAACACCAGCTTATATTTCTTTAGAATGGGGATTATTTAAAGATAAGTACTACTATTCATTAATATTAGAGGTAGCCAAAGAAACAGAACTGATGGAGTCTATGTGTTTGGCTATCTAGAAAGAAACAAGAGGATAGAAATTTAGAGAGATGAGGGAGAGAGAGAGAGAGAGAGAGAGAGAGAGAAAGAGAGAGAGAGTATAAAAGTGGGTGGTTCAAAGCCCATGATGTTTGGGGCAAGGCTGGGTGGTTCCAGATTCCAGTAGCACAGCAGGCAGGCTCGAATCTTGAATCTGCAGCTCACCTGGAGGTATAAATCCCTTACCCTCAGGGGACCTCAGACTTTGAAGACCTTCTACTAGACTGGCCAACCCACAGTACAGAGAGCAAACTTCTTCCCTCGGGGTTCACAGGTTTGAATGTTAATCAGTCCCTGCCTTGCCACGCCTCCACTGTGCGTCCTCACAGCCAGCCCCAGTGCTCTACCCACGTCACGAGACATGAATCATCACCTGGTCTTGCACAGGTGCACATGGACTTGGGTTAATATTTTCAGTAAAAGGTTTGTTTTTCTTGTATAATTATTTACTCAATTCAGTCCAAGGAGAATTGAAGTGTAAAAATGATTGTATTATGTGAAGAAATTATTTTGCAGGGCTCTTTCTGGCTGTGGTTCCATTACTTCTTGGGGGCCGGGGCATCTATTTTAGTCTGGGCACTAACTTCACTTCATTTGCTCCTTTCTTTGACCATGAGGGCCTTGCTCCTTGCCCCCGTATTCAGCCACTGGTTCTCAAGTGAGGAGTCCATCAGGACACTGTGATGATTAATTTTATGTGTCAGTTCAGCTGGGCCTTGATACCCATATTGTTGGCCACAAATTCTTCTGGATGTTTCTTTGGAGATTTTTGTATCAGGATTCACTAGAGGAACATATTATGTTACATATAATAATGTTATATATTACTAGGATGGCTTCCAATAGCTGCCTGTGGAGTCAGGGTGGAAGAATGTGGAGAGGTCATCTGTGCACTGGAGAGAGGTCTCCATCCATGGTCCCAAGGTTGAGGACCTGGGGCTCTCTGCAGAGTACCCTGTACATCTCTGTTGGGAAGCTGAAGTGTGTGTGCTGGAAGCGTGCAGAAGCTGGAGACAAATGTCCAAGGGTGATGGTGAAGACTGGAGCTCCTCTGAAGAAGCAAAGGACTGACTTCCTGCTTCTTTCCCTTTTTATTCCATGCAGACTACAAACCTATTGGTTGGTGCCACCCACATTTGGTGTGGGTCTTCCCTTCTCAGTATGTGGCCTAGATGTCAATCATCTACAGACACACCCAGAGCCTTACTATTCTGCTAGGCAGATCCTACTCAGGTTGAGTAGACAAATCACAATTAAGGATCATGGTTTTGTTAGCTGAGATTAGCATTTACATTGACAGACAAGCAGTCATTGCGCTCTATAATTGAGGGTGGGACTCATTCAGTCAGTTGAAGGCCTGCATAGATAGAAACTAACCTCTGCCCATAGGAGGCAATTTTTCCAACCGATGTCCAGGTGACCGGACTAGTGAGGCTTCCCTGGGTCCCCAACCTGACAGCTCGCCTTGTATGTTTTGAACCACACCTTCTGAATTATGTAGCTCAATTTCCTAACACTGCTCTCTCTCTCTTCTTCCTTTTTGTCCTCCAGTTTTTCTCCATCTTTTCTTTCTTCTCTGGAAAACCTTACCTATATTGAAGAGGCAAGAGAACTTGGGGAAACCAACAGAGTAGAAACATGTTTTCCTGAGTGTGGCTAATGAAACTATGAGCATCTTTTATATAGTTAAACACAAATGGAGATGTTCTTTGACTTACAATGGCAGTGGATCCTCATAAACCCATTGCAAGTGTAAACTACCATGAATCAGAAATGAATTTATTCCACCCCACCTCTGGGCCATCAGAGGTGAACAGCACCCTCACAGGGCCTGATGTGCGCATGGTGAAAGGGTGGGGGTGCACAGCCAGCCCTATCTGTCCAGCAGGACTGTGAGAGAGTCCTGTACCACCTAAATACCACCCACGATTGGAAGTGCAGTTTCTGTGCACCACGTTCACAGTATTGTGAAGTCAAAAGACTGTTAAGCAGAACTGTACTAAGTCAAAGCTCGTCTGTAGCTAAGGAGGAACAGTAAGAGGTGAAGGATGGGTTTGCAGATGTGATGCTTACTCTGAGAAGAGACAGTGAGGACTGGAGAGTTTCAGGGAAAATCAGAGCCAATCACAGTCTGCTTCCAAAATCAAAAAGGGTCTGAAGAAGGCTGAGTTGAGTCTCATCTCTTTTGGGGGAGGACGGGGGGCCACCCACTGTCCAGAACCTGCAGTGAGACGTCTAGAAGCCTGATGTGGAAGGAGGGAGTTCAGCTGAGGGGAAGGGAAGGTAGAGGGCAGACAGGCACTGGTACCTGGTGCCAGGGGAAGAATTCAGGAATGGATTCCAGGAGCAGCGCTTCAAGCACAAATATGCTTGCACAGTTCCCCTGTAGATCGCCAGGTTATGACTTGTGAATGTGGCCTGGGTATCTTACTCCTGTGATCATCAGGGGCAAAGTGACATGTTTATGCACATGGGGCCAAATATTCTGTGCAGTGCTCAGTGTTGTCAGCCCCCAAGGCCATGGCAATCTTCAGTTCCTGGGACTTGCTATGTGTATATGTCTATCTGTATCTCTCTGTCTACAACCTGTATCCTATCTGTCATCTATCTATTATCTATTTATCTGTTACTTTATTATCTGTAAAGAAGCAATAAAATAGGAAAAAATAGGTAGTTGGAATAATGCAAATTTAATTGAGAGAAAATTCTGGGACTCAGTAACTTGTCCAAGGAAAAAAGGGAGGAGAAGATAGGTACTTTGCTGAGAAAGAAAAAAAGTGACCTGTGGCTGGTTGATCTCTAAAAGAATATTTCACAAATGTTTAAAGATTAACATATGGCAAGTGTACCCAAGAGAATTGTTCTCAGTTTAGAATAAACTCAAGACTAAGAAATACCTATTTTAGGCTGAACAAGACATTTTTACTATTTTCTTATTTTTTCTTGAGATAGTGAGAAATATTTATTCTGTATAAATCTTGCAGAGATATTCATGTTTTCCAAATTTTAAACTTTTATTTCATTTGTCCATGTGTGCAGTACATAATGACCCCATTCATTGCGAGGAGCTGGTAGACGACCAGAGCACGCTGTCTTTCTCTTGACCTCTCCTTCCCCTCCCGTCCCGCTCCCTCCAGCTGCTGGTTGGCAGTGGCAGGGTGTCCTTCCTCTTCGTGGCTGATCAAATGTCTTTATGACACTTTCTGTCTTGGTGTTGGTTCAGGATCTAACTGAGATTCACCCAGCACATTGACTGATGGAGACTGTTACCCTTCCTAGTCTAGGGCACCCGTATCATCACCCCGAATTCTTCAAGGTGTGGGAGCCTTTGTGATCTCTTACACAATAACATACAACAGTCTGGGTCCCCAACTCCCCACCATCAGGCACAGTCCTTTACCAGGGGACCGTCTCTCAGTGCTATTGGGTGGGTACTTGGCCAATGGTATCCAGGGGTGCTGGGTGTCAGGTTGAATCCCAAGTGGTGCTGATGTCACCCCAGTTGACCTCTTGCCCAGGAGTGAGGGTCAGAGCTTTCACTCAGAGATGCGTCACCGCCTTTATCCTTAACAGCCATCGGAGGGGTGATGGTGACTCACGTGCCAGTTCAACTCAGAATGAGTTCACTGACTCACTCTTGGAGAGCTGGGTGTCAGAGAAGCTCTAATAAAAGCTCAACCTGGTTTTACCAGTTACGGAAGTGCTTTTCTTCACATGTGGTGAAATACACTCCAGAGTTAGGACTGGAAAGGGCCCAAATGATATCATTCAATTTCCCATTCCTTCCCTTCCTTTCCCTTCCCTTTACTTCTTTTCTTTTCCACTCTCTCTCCTCCTCTCTTCTCCCCTCCCCTCCCCAGGCTCCTCCCTTCTCCTCTCCTCTCCTCTCCTCTCCTTGCCCCTCATCTCTCCTATGCGTTCTTCTCCTCTCCTCCTCACTCCTCTTTTTTTTTTTTAACAGAAAAGGAATTCATCTGTTCATCTCAGAGGAATAGTAAGAAACAATTTCCAGATCTTCTGATTTTTGCCCAGTTTTCTTTCTATTATTTTAAGACATATTTTCTTAGTCCTTTGAGAACAAAGAACAAACTCTTGGACAATATAAATATATCTTTAAAGAAGATATAAAGCCAATGTGGAAGAGGACAGATTATGCTACTCCTGGAGATATTTTCTGGGAAGTAATAGCATGAGGATGTGAAAGCTCTAACTCAGATAAATGTTACACAAGCCACAGATGTGATTTTAAAATTCTTAACATCACTAAAAAGCAAAAAGCAAAAAACAAGTTAATTTAATATTATATTTTGTTTAATATGTATCTCAAAAATAATTATTTCTACATGTACTCAATATTTTAAAAATCATAGAAATGATGCTTTACATTTCTTTTTAAAAATGCACATGTATTTTACACCTAAAGCATATCCTAACTCAGATTGGCCACATTTCAAGTATACAAAAGAGCTAATGAAAAGAACCATGTTGAAAATCATTATCCCCAACAATGAGGAAATAGGACCTAGAGGGTTCCACTAAAGAAACAATGCAAACAACTGGCTGGTGTTCAAAATAATGCCAAATACTTCAGCTATTTTTCATAGAATTCATGTTAATCATGTTAGTCAGGTTTTTCATTATTGGACCAAAATACCTGACAGCCACAATTTAGAGAAGAGAGATTTCTTTGGCTCACGGTTTCCGAAAATCTAGCTCACAGTTGGCAGTCTTCAAGGCAAAAACAACATGGCGGAAGGTTGTGGTGGAGAAAGCTGCTTGGTTCATGGTGGCTGGGAAGCAGAGCAGAGGAGCAGTGCTGGAGAGGGAGCAGTCACCCCTCCTCTGCGACCACCCAGACACACATGGGGATGTGCTTTTTTAGTCTCCTGGGTGGCTCCAAGACAATCAAATTGGCAGCCCCCTTAACACCACATGAATGATTTTATTTTCCTTTTCCTTTGAAGTGGTTGTCTCTTGTCCTTCTAGACCTTAAGGGCTTAAGTTCCCTGAACCCAAGTAATAATCAACTATCAGCTAACTACACTTTTGATGTGTCAAAAACCTTGGAATTTGTGCTTCCTAAGAGAAGTAGGGTGGGTTTCTGGTGGTTTTGACATGGTTGTCTCTTGTCCTTTCTAACACTGGTTTCCTTGGCTATGTTCCAAGCTTCCAGTCTCCTCCTTCACTTGGAGTCCAGGCAGGCACTGGAGGGGGAGTTCACGGACTCCTGCCCTCCGCACGAACCCGGCAGATTTCACTGTGTCCCAGGGGCCACCACACTAAATAGTAACAAAAAATCACCATGAGGGTTCAAGAGAGAACCTGTGAGAGAAAGAACAGACTTGTTTCCTGTCTCGGGACCCGACTCCGCGTTTTCACGTAGCCCTGAGCTACAAATTATGTCGCTGACCTTGTGCGTGGGCTGGAGTCGCAGCTCTCCTGCTTCCTACCGCTGCTGTCTGTGTCCTGGCAATTCCAGACGCTACCCTTTTGAGAAAACAAAAGTGGAGAAAGAATTGTTTCCAATGGTAGAGCAAGTTACTGTAAAGATATATTACACAGCTAGTGCAGCGCGCTGGCTGCATTCTGTTAAAGGATGATGGAACAAGTTGGGTCTCTGAAGTAGAAAGGGCTGGGACACCCTGACACTGACTCGGGATATGTTTGAGAGCGACCTCATTAATAAGGAGCCAAGCCATGGTTTCACACGAAGTAACCAGTTGGTAATGAGCTCTCTGGTATTTCGGATCTTGCTGAGGCATCTGACACACTGAGTGATAGGTGAGTCTATTTAGTGATTGTTGGCAGTTCATATACAGGCATATGGTAATATGAGTTATGGGTCAAGCTTTATAATTGTGATCAACAGAAAAGCAAACATAACCCAAATGGTGAAATATGCATAATAGAGCCAGCAAGGCTAGAGCTGCATTTCAAAGCCTTTGGATAAAAAAATGGCTAAACAGGGTGTGACAAGTTCCAGGAGGATATGGGCAGGGCAATATCATGTGTCTCAGCATTTCCATCCATGCAGGGATAGGAGTGGGCAGAATGTGGGTTGGCTCTGGGGCTATGTAGGCAAAGCTTGAAAGTGGTCCAGCAGCTTGCAGGATCTCTTCAGTTTTAACTTTCTGTCATGTGCAGAGTAGACACAGGAATGTGTAAGAATCTGGGTCATTTTCCCAGTACACTGGAACCTGTTTGTAGAAAAAGAAGCATGTCTTGTTTACATTTCTCTCATTGCTGAGACAAAATACCAGACACCCACAGTTAAAGGGAGAAAGTTTTATTTAGCTCACAGTTTGTGGAGGTTTCAGTGCATAATCATCTGGCTCCAAGACAGGGTGGCCCATAGCAGAGGGACAACCATTCACGGTGGGGAAGACAGCAAACGTAATGAGACAGGGGAATGAAGTCTGTTTTCTGTCCCTTATATTGTATCCAGTCTACCGGAATTGGGGTGATGCCAATCCAGTCAGTGGGCTGATCCTGCAGTCACCTACCCTTAACCCCAGAACTCTTAGTCCTAGCATTGAGCCAGGAATCAGTCACCAATCAAAAAGCCCCCAATCAAAAAGCCCCATCTACAGGCTTTGGGGGGCGTCTAGAACCAAACCATCCCAAGGGACCTGATTTAAGGGTGACCTCAGTGGGCTTAGTGCCCATCCAGGATTTCACAGAAGGAGAGCCTGGCAGTGAGTTTCTTTCTTCCTTCTTCTTTTTTTTAAATCTTGTTAGTGACTGCTAAAAGAGTGACCTGACAAATAGCAGTCTCTCAGAAACCTGAGAGGTACTACATTGTTTTTGCTCTCTCAGCCTCCAAGCTTGCTTAGCAGGAAGCATCTTTAAGCCTTTGTTCTTTGGTCTGTTCTGTTTTCACCACTGTCTTCTTATTCCCGACACTCTTTGGGACACTGAGCAGTCACAGGAAGCGGACCCTCAGGAGAGCACTTTGAGAGGTCTTTCCCATCAGTTTTCCTAAGACCTGCCTGGTCTTTAGCTATCTTCTCAAATGCTTCTGTCTGAAATTCTCCAATAAGTAGGTTGAGAAATTAGAAGTGAGCTCTCACGGGGGCCTTTGAACTGGAGCGAGGGATGGCTGGCTGGTCTTGGGGTGCGAAGGACAGCTTTTGGGCTGTGAGCTGCACGGGCTCTGGCCCTCTGTCACCAGCCACACATCCTCTGGAGATCCTGATAGACAGGGCTCACTTTTAATGCCTTGTGTCAGGCACGGCTGCTGCCCTCTAAACATTCCTAATAATAAGACAAAAGTGATATTTTAGGGTAACAGTTAATAAATAATGTGACTTATCCAATCACACCTTTCACTAAAATATTATTATCTTTTGGCAGATTCATTACCGCAGAGACATCAGGATCTGATGAAACGGTCTCTAATTCTACCACTGGTACATTTCCCAGAGTTGCCCTTCTTTTAATTTAATTCTCTTACCCCGAAAGCAATGCTGTCCATTGCAGTTACTGAATGAGCATTTAATCTCGCATAACGAAGGCATTTTAATCTTTTCTTATGGAAAGATGATTAAAAGGTCCTCATATTGCAATGATTTGGATACATTTCATGCCCAGCTAGTAAATCAAAGTTTCCTTTGTTCTCACAAGTCCAGACAAACCAAGTCCCAGGCGCTAGACTGCACTGGTTAGGCTGCCTCATGGCGAGGTGTAATAAATGCTGGAAAACACTTTCTGTTGAATAGAGAAACCTCTAGATCTTCCTGAGGCTGAAGTGAGCCTAAAGATAGAGATTCTCCAGAGAAGTTTAAATTGTTGTTATGGTCCTTCGATCTACGGTCCCTTCTAGTTGTCTCAGAGCCATAAATCTTGGCAGTTTGTAAGTGTTGCCTTACTTAGGGAGACACTGAATCACTTTAAAACAACAAAGTTGCTTTCACCAACCACACTAGAATGTTTCTCTGACGATCATCTCAGTGAAAATACTAGTATGATGGGAGTATAAAATACACCACGTGAATTTTTAAACTTTTCCAGAAATCAGTATTTTTCCTGAGTTTTGCCTTTTTACCTGCTCTGTTTCCTCGGGGCAGAGCCTGCCATGTTTAAAGGATTGTACATCTCGAATGTTTGTAATGTACACAAACCTTAGTCTATCGCGGACTCCAGTGAAAACACGTAAATAGAGACCCACGGTGTGCCATTGTCTAAGAAGATGATTCTCCTGTGCTCTTTTGTCTGGACTTCCACGCTGACCAGGACAGATCTACTTCAGTTGCGCCATTGCTGGTGGATTAGAAAGGGCTTCGCCCTGCACCACGCACTGATGACACCAAGGGCTCAGCCCTGTCCTCACAGCCTTTCTCTGATAACTCTGGTTTTAGCCCTGTCCACTCAGGACTTCATGTTTCTGTGGATGTGTGTAGGGCACAAGTTAGCAAGTCTGCATCTGGGAAGCTCCAGACACCTTCTGTTAAATAGGCCTTTTGATTGGATTTCTTAAAGACCACTTTCTATTTATTGCCAGTTGGTAAAACAAAAACTGTTTCTAGATGGACATGGCCTGATAATCAGTGTGATGTACATTCGTAAACCAAACAGGGATGGACCCCTGTCTCCAGGGAAGAAAAAACAGAGATGGTGGAAACAGCCATCTTACTGATCATATCTGAGCTTTTGAAAGATAACACTTTAAAAGAGAACATGTTTTCTTTGATTCTTCCATCTCTGTTGCATTTTATGCTAAGGACATTAAAATTACATCAAATATGTGTTAAGTAAATGTTTGTGTTAGTGGCGTGAACTGGCATAAGAAACGATAGTCATTTAACTTTCTGTTTTTAGACAGTGATGAAGGCATCAGAAACTCACAGAAAGAATATCTGGTAACTCCTAGCCACGCACAAATTCCTAAGGATTTGATATATTTTGCTTGCATATTGTGTCTTTATTAACCGAGATCTGCTTTGATTATTTGGGCTGAGTTGTTCACAGCCAAAGGAGAGTCCTTGATTACCCAGGTAAGGGATGTACACTGGGCTGAATAGGAAGCTGATGGCCTTGTAGGCTACGTGCATTTAATTATCTGCTTATTAAAATAGTCTCATTATTTCTCTGTGAAAGAGATCAGTGTGTGTGTTTGTGTATGTGTGTGTGTGTATGTGAATGTGAGAGAGAGACAGATACAGAGCGAGAAGAGAAGAAGGAGAGGGGGGAAATTAGTGATGTGATGATATTGGTGCAGTTTTTTGGGGGGAGTCCTGGGGAAGAAAGGAGATAAAAGCTCTATTTCCAAAGATATGAGCAGTTCAACATTTTCAAAAGGACCTTAGCAATGGAATTTATTTATTTTATTGCATTTCCATGCTGATGATTTGAATTTTCCCTTTAAAATTTTTCCAAGTTATTATTGTACTAAGCTAAAAAAAGAGCACCACAGGATTTTAATATATTTCTATAAATCTCCGTTGGTTTAGAAGAGCTTAACTTGGGTAAAATGTTGTAGCCACTCTTTTCCTTACTTATATGAGGTTTCATTAAGGTAAGGCAGAATTGGAATGGAAAGAGTTACTTGAGTTTTCTGGTTGTGGCTTTTGGAAAATAGCTTCTATTTCGTGGCTTACTAGTGAAAGTAAAGAAAATAAACAAGGTAGTAAATACGTCTATCTATGTATCTATCTATCTGAGTGGTCCTTTGGCTGAATGTGATTGCAAAGAGGGAAATGCAAATCTGATTTTGTTTCCTGAGTCGATCCACCCCGAAAATACAATTGTTTGCAAACCTACACAATATTTAAGATGAAGAGATTCAGAGTCAAGACAACCCGATTTCAAATCTTAGCTTTGTATTTTAATGGTTACCTGACCTCAGCAAAATTTTGCAAAATTCTTACTTCTACTATGCAAAATGAGCATGGCCTTGAATTATCTGCTTGGTAATTTTATTGTGCCAACTTAAAATGACTGTGAAAAGTTTTTAGCCAAGTACCTGGCATGAAATAATAATTCAAAATATGGAACTGTGAAAGAACAAACGAGGTTAAAGAAATTACAACATTGAAGCAAAACAAACATTTCTCTTTTGCCACTTGCCAGCTTCTCACAACTAGGCTGCTGGTTTTCCCCTTAGAGTTACACAGCGATTTCTCTGTCTTGCTTTAAAAAAAAAAAAAGAGCTGAAAACATTTTGGGAATAAATGACCTGTTAAAAGTACAGAAAAGCCGTGCCCTGACCTTGAAGCAGAGTTTATGAGTCCTGAAAGGGT
Organism: Dolichotis patagonum; assembly: GCA_004027295.1. Classification (NCBI taxonomy): domain Eukaryota; kingdom Metazoa; phylum Chordata; class Mammalia; order Rodentia; family Caviidae; genus Dolichotis; species Dolichotis patagonum. The sequence continues at coordinate 32,641 of PVJX010004335.1, forward strand.
GGAGAAAGCACAGTAATTAACCATATACCCACCCGTCCACACTGTACTGTGGGAGGAAGTCTGTGCAGATTCTGCAGGGGCTGCTGCATGTGACCAGCCACCCAGCAGCTTTCAGGGAAAGAGTGGCTGCAGGCAAGGCTGAAGCAGGCTGTGGAGGGCATTTCTCCTTTTCAGGCTCCTGCGTGCAGTCTTAGGAGGAAAGAGGCTTAATGGGGCTGGACTGTTAGAGACTGGGAAGGCTGTTTGTGCAGCCCCACCTCCTGCTCTCAGTCTGTGTTCACTGAATCGCTGTATTTTTCTGCAAACATCTAAGATGTAAAAACAGTGAAACATAGTTGGCCTGATAGTTGGCTTGTATAAACACTGTTAAATTAGGAAGCATTTGAAAGAAGTTTCCATAGAGTCCATGTGCACAGCAATTCTTATAAGCTTAACTGGAAATCTTGAATCTCAGTACACCTTAAACATCTTTCTTAGGCATGGAGACAAATGGCCTGCAGCCAGAAGCTCCTTCCCTGCTCAGTGTCTTGCATTGGACTGATTTAAGATAATGATTTATAAATGTACTGTTGTAATCAGGGGTTGCAAAGAGAATAATTACATACAGGACACAGAATTTATAATATCATTTTATGATGGTCACCCATAGTTAAATACAAGAAAGTGCAGGAAATCTGTCCACAACAGTAAAGACATAGAAAATCCAGCTGAGGGCCTGGACCTCACAGCAATGTCCTGCATGAGTCCAGCTGAAGACCGAGAGCCCATGCCTCCTATGAGTCCAGCTGAGGCCTAGAGCCCATGACTAAGATTTATGTAAGTCTATGTCACAGATCTGCTCTGGGAAAGCCCAAAGGTCAGCAGTGGAAGCTAGAAAGTCTATGCCACAGGGGTAAAGGAGCTGTGCTGGTAGGTTGAGGGTTCTACACTGGAGCAAGAAGCAATGCTGAAAGCAACACAGCCATCCTCAGCGACAGGGAGGTCTCTGACAATGAGAAGAGTCGAGTACATGTCAGGAAGCCAGTGTGACAAGCTTTTCTTGAAGACTGAACAGCACACATCTTCCTCTCTGGAGCCAGGAAGTGATGCTCAAAGTAAGGACCAGAGCTCCCCCAAAGTGAACCACGGCAACAAGGCCCTGGGCTCCTCGGATGACATGCTGAGTTTATACCAGGGAAGCCAGCATGGCAAGCTCCTCCGGAAGAACCCACTGTTCCGAATGGCAACACCTAGGAGAACCCACAATGGCGCGCTCTTCCTCTCCACGTCTGTATTTATGCTGGCGACAGTCCTCAGGTGGCCGTCCACACTCTGCACCGTGCTGCTTCGGTTCAGCGGGGGTTAAGTTGACCACCAGGTTTTAATCCATGACATGCACATTGAGAACTCACTGCAGAATCGTCAGGGAGCCAGAGACCTGCTTCATATGGCTGTAGGGCACTTTAGGGTCTAGAGTCCCTGGTTTTACAAACAGTCTTCCCCATTTTGACCTCTACACAAGAACTATGGAGATTTGTCTGTGACGGTCACTTTAGAAAGTGTTATTTGACACAGAACCATTACTTTTAAAAAATTTACAAGCAAAATATGTGTCTTTTTATATATCTAGACTTTTGTCTTTGCTTTTTAAGTGACCAGAAAGAGAAACCAATCATCTTCAAAGTTAGAACATGAATACATTAAGTTTTAGCAATATATATTCAGAATATCCTGTTTTTTCATTCGAGGTTGTCTTTTGTTTCCTTACAGGATGGAAATAAGTGATACAGAAAGTAGTTTGGAAAAAAGATGTATTAGCATAGAAAATGGAAAAGGTCCTTCTAACTGCAGAAGAGCCTCTTTCACACACACACACACACACACACACACACACACACACACACACACAGAGACACGGTAATGAAAACCCCCTAAGAAGCCCACAGTGGGCAAGTATAATTAATGTGAGGTTCTAGCCTCACATAGATGCATAACTTCTAAATATCAGACACTTGATTTAGAAGATAAGAAATATTAGTTTTCTTCTTTTTGTTGCTGTATTTCATTTTTAAAATCATTTTGTGAGCACATGTTTGCAGTGCATAGAGTTCACATCCTCTGCTGGCTCCCATGCGTTCCCATATCAATTCCTTCCATTCATCCCCCCTTTCCCTCCCCACTCCTCTCTTGATCCCCATCTCCTATCTCCCTCCTTCCTGTTACCTATCTGTAATTTTTCTCTTTGTGTATTGGGGTAAAGCATAAAATCTTTTCTGGACAAGAGGTCAAAATTCTAGTTGTGCTGCATGTCCTCCCTCGAAGGTAACTCCTGACTGTGTGACTGTTTCGGGGGGAGCCGCTGGCCTGGGCTCTGGGGAGGCACCCAGCTCTGCTTCCCAGAAGGAGCTGGCTTTGTGTGCAGCTGCTGGCTGAGCTGAGCCTGGGTCCTGGTTTGCCCCTTGTGCTGGGAGCCAGGAATAACCTGGCTCTCGGGCTCTCTGCCTCCCCATCCTCTCTTCCCGCCCCTCTGGCTTTTCGCTGGCTCCCTTCTCTTTCCCTGTTGAAAAATAGAGAAAGCAAAATACAATTAAAGTGGCTTTTGCTGAGCTACTGGCCTAGGAGGGTTCTTTGTAGGGAAACTGAAATTCAATCCACTGTTGAGAAGAAAGAGTTCTGTCTCTACAAACACGATTTTGCTGGCTGTAGGTGTTCCAGGTGAGAACAAGTCTTCAGCATACTTGGAAAAGGCTCCATAAAGGATTGAACAATAACCACCGACGTGCAGGCGCTTTCCTGCGGATTAACGAGTAGCTGGGAGGAATTGGTGGCCTTCAACTGTGCTCAGGGCAGTTAACCTCAGCCAGCACCGCTGAGCAACGCCTGCCCGAGGCAGCGATTGTGACTGTAGGACATAAACATGGGAGAACACTTTCGCGTGATTGTATTTCAATGTGCCCTTTGCTTCTGAAAGGCGTATGGAGCATTTGGTGGCTAATAACACAGCACGGGCTGCCGTACAAAGCGCACCTCATCACCTTAACCAGGCTGGGGGGAATAATGCATAGGAAGAAAAATTAATATTTTATGGTGCTATAAAGCTTGTAAAACCCTTCAAAGTATTAAACACCCAGGAAGGTTTATCAAGAGGAGGGGAAACCAGGTCTGATTTTACCCCAGATCCACAGACAGCATTTCTCTTAAGAGCAAGGATTTCTTCAGATCATCTCAAAACCTTATGGCGCCTCTGTCCCAGTTTTTCTAGCTCTCATGCAGTCAAGTTAGAGTACCTTGGCTCTAAGTTTCATGAGCCAAATTTATGTTAGATTTCACGACAAAGGGAAATGTGGAGAAAAATGTGATTTTTAGCCAGATGTCCTGAGAGAGAGAGATTTTTTCCACTTCTCTTTGAACTCTCTCACTTCCTCATTAGAGCAAGAACTTTGTCATTTACATGAAGTTTGCATCTTACATGAAGTGAGGGTAGGGCCATGTTAATACCCAGAGGCCCTGCCTGCCCCACTCTGAGCTCTGTCAGCAGTGACCTTTCCCCTGCTCCCCTGCTGATTTGCCCCAGGAAGTCCACAAAGTCAATGTTCAGCATGGGGCTTGCTCTCGTCACTTTCTCATTGCTGGGACCCAAGACCTGACGTCCACAACGTAAAGGAGAAGAGGTTTATTTGGCTTACAGTTTGTAGAGGTTTCAGTCCATGGTTGGCTGGCTCCAAGGCAGGGACGGCATGGTTGAGAGGTATGGTGGGGGAGATCTGCTCACAGCATGGTGGACTGGAAGCAGAGAGAGAAGGGAGGAGTCAGACAGGGAGACAAATTCTTCCTGGTCATGGAGCCAGTGGTGGCCTCTTCTGATCAGGCCCCATCTCCTAAGAGCAGCACGCTGTCAGTCACCATAATCTACTCACCTCCTTGCAACACAGGAGGCTCTTGGGTAGGGGTCATCTAGGTGTGAACCGGAGTTGGACAGAGGCCATATTCTTTGGTTCCACTTCCTAACTGGACACCATTATAGAGTGGCTGGCTGTGCAATGTGGGAAAGGTAGAGAAGCCAGGATGGAATTGCATTTCCAGGTCTCCCAGCAATTGCAGGAGCAGACAGGCTGGGGCAGGAGAACACAGCCTTGGGTGCAGGCTGAGTTCTGTGTCAGATCTGGTGGGGCAGTGAGTGGCCCCAAGAATGTGGCCCTGCAAGAGGACATGGAGCCTGGTCCCTTTGCATTCAGCAGGGACTGCACACTAGGGATAGGACAAAGATGATCCTTTGCTGTCCAGAAGCTGTCTCCTGCAGGCCCACAGCTCATAGGCTCGGAATGGCCTTGTCTGTCTCACTCCATGATGGAAAACTCCTGTGTGAACATTTAGCAGAGCAAAGCTAGTTCTGGAGGTAATGGATTCACACAGTGCTAAAACCCAAAACCCACTCTTGCGAATTCGACAGATTGGTATGTCAGTAAGAGGAAAATGAGAGAACCAATAGCACTGCTTAAAGCACATGAATGGCTTAAACTAAAGGCAGGGCTGTCAAGGCTCAGGTTCGTGTTCAGATCACGTTGTACACTCTAGCGTGCTGTGCAAGCTCACGCCAGGTTCCACCAGGATCCCAGATACAGAGACTCATGGCAGGCGGCAGTTGCCCACAAAGGCGAGGCACAGACAGTGAGTCGTAACGGTTAAGCGTCAGGCTCTGGAGGCGGATTTTCCACCTAATCCTCACCAGCCATACACGGGGCCATGACCAAAGCAGGTCCTGTTTCTTGGTCACCTCTGTACTTCCCAGCTCCTTTTCTAGGTGTTGCCATGACTTGGAAGAGTGTGAGCTTCAGTTTTCCTACTGGTTTTGTCAGTAGACTCTGGTCCTTGGTGTTGCCGTTGATTAAATGTGTACAAAAATACATGACAGGGTCTCTGTGCCCAGGAAAGAATGATCACACCACCTAAATGGATTATTTAATTCTTTCTTTACTATAAGGCAGGCCTGACTGATAACTGTTTTATAACTGTAGATGGCAAGGTGCAGAGGAACCAGTGTGAAACTCTTAGCACAGCAAGTCGGCACCCCCATGGCTCAGTCACCTTCCAAAAGCCCCATTTTTGAGAGCATAAGGTTTGGGGAACCTCTAGTTATAATCCATTACAGCTGCCATGAAAATTTGGGCAAAAAGTGTCCAGTGAGAGAGAAAAATTGCCAGTGGAGTAGATCTTTCTGGTGTTCAGGATTCCTTCTAGAAGCTTCTGTTTAGGTTCAGTGGTTGTTAGTTTGATATTCAGTATTCAGTCCTGTTCTGTTGGCATTATTCTTTTTACTTCTGATGTTATTACTTTTGTATATAAATTCCTCTTTTCAAAACTTTTCCCCTTTTGGGACAGCATACATTAATCAAGAACCCAGAAGAGAACAATTAGTTCAAATTCACCATTTGTGTAACAGGCAGTGTTACGCAGGCCCTGAAGGGAACTCGGGGTTCTGTTTCCATTATAGACAGACTGAAGGTTAGTAGCCATATCTGAATAATTTTAGCCAAGGAGTTAATTGTGTGCTGCCACTGGAAGGTCCTTTCCTCCGTGTGCCCAGCATGGGTGGAAAGAATCAGAAGATCCACCTCTGCCTGCTGTGTGCTGCCACCAAAAGGCCACGTCCTACAGGTGGCCAGTGTGGGCAGAGAGAACCAGCAGAGCCACCTTCACCTTCAGGGAGCTGCCACTAGAAGGCTCCTTCCTGCAGGCAGCCAGCAGGAGCAGGGACACAGCCAAGTAAGCCCTGTGCATCCGTAGGCCACCCTTGGAGGCCCTTGGTTCCCTCAGACAGCCATCATCCACTAGCAGAATCAGACAAACACACCCCTGCCACCATTGTGGGAGTCCCAGTGTAGACACACAGGCTGAGAGAAGCAGACCCACCTGCATGCACCCCTGATTCTCAGCAAAGCCCCAGTGTAGCTGCATAGCTCTGGAGAAGCCCACTATACGCCCTGCTACCTCCCTGTAAATTTGGAATTAGAGGAACCCAGGTGCCTGTCCCATCCCCCTACACTGCCTAGGGACAGCCAATGTGGGAAGTGCCTGGGACCCCACAACCAGCTTGTTGGGAGGAATCCAGGAGAATGTTGAGACAAAGGAGCAAAAGGCAAACTCAGACCTCTAGCCCACACACAAGTTGGGAAGATACAGTCATGGAAGAAAACAGAAGTCATACACCTGAAATCTCTGAGAGGATAGTAACTGAAGTAAGGAAACAACTTCATGAGCTTGTAAAGGCAGTCAAATCAGAAATAATGTCTCAGGTAAAAGAAGAAATCACAAACATACTGAAAGAACTGTTCAGCAGCTCTAAAAAAAACAGACAATAAAGAGGAGCACAGGAAAATGGTGGAAACCTTGAATGAATGTAGAAAGGAATTACAATGCATGACACAGATTCAAAGAGAGATGCAAGAAATTAAAAATTCAATCAAATCTGGCAAAACCACTTGAAAGAGACTGAAGTTAGACTTTTAAACCTTAAAGACAGGATTTCAGTTAGTGATCATGAAAGGAAAGATCTCTTAAAAATCACATGAAATCAGGAAATAACTCAACAGCTACAAGATGATGCAAAGAAGCATAATTTAAGAATGATAAGTATCAATGAAGAAGCAGGGATCAACACAAATGAAATTAAAAGGATATTCACAGAAGTAAAAAAAGAAGACTTCCAAAACATGGGAAGTGGATCTGGCTTGCAGACAAGTGAGGCATATAGGACTCCAACTAGCCATAACCAAAGTGAATCTACACCCAGACGTATAATAATCAAGGTCCTATTAAAAGCTGTTAGAGAAAAGAGACAGATCACCTATAAAGGAAAACAAATCAGAATCACAGCAGACTTGTCAACACAAACCATCAGGTCAAGAAAAGTTTCGAGTGAAGTGTTTTAAACCCTAAAAGAAAATAATTTCCAACCCAGATTGATCTAACCAGCAAAACTATCTTGCAAAATTGATGGAAAAATAAGATACTTCCATGATAAAGAACAACTGAAGGAATTCATGACCACCAAACCAACCCCACAGAGAGTGCTAAAGAATATTCTAGAGAGAGATAAAGATGAACATGGTTCCAGGAACAGCAGCAGAGGAAGATCTCCAAACAAGACAGCCAATTGAATGAAGGGGAAAAGTAGACGGCCAACAACAGGAGGATAGCAGGGCAGAGACAAACCAATGTATGCTGGTTTTAACCATTAATGTAGATGGCTCAGGTCAGCAACAAAAAGAAACACAAGAAACAAGATCCATCAATATACTGTATACAAGAAACACATATAACTGGAAAGGAAATTCATAGACTGAAAATCAAAGGAGAGAAAACAATTATTTCATGTGACAGGAGACCAAAAAAAAAAAAAGCAAGAGTAACTTGCCCCTCAACCATAGAATGGATAAGAAAGATATGATATCTTCTATCCAGCTATAAAGTAGAATAATCTCAAGGCTCCTGTAGGTAAATGGACACAACTGGAGATCATGTTCATGGCCAAAATAGTTCGAACTCATATGTGTGAACCCTAGCATAAGAAACAGAAGGAGTTAATGGGCTCCAACAGCAAAATAGTTTATGTAAGAGCAAAGGGAGGGAATACCTGGAAGGGAAAAGTAGAAACTACTGTCAATTTCTTATTGTCTTATCTTGAACTTTCACATTGTTTACACAATTTTGTTAAGTTTGGCTTTGTTTTGTCGTGTTTTGTTAGATTTTATGCTGTCAGATGTAGGGGCAGCTATTTTGAATATTTTGTGGTAATCATGTTTTCCTGTTATATTGCTTCAAAGTCTTATAATGCTTTCATTCATTGGTTTGATTGGTTTTATTCTGTTTTGTTTGATTTTATTATGTGTGATGGTATGAACAGCTATTTTAAAGAAAACAAGAGACATTATGGCAGCCATTGCTGATTGACTATCATCTTGTTTTGAAGTCCTATCAGGCTTTTGTTCTTCTGTTTTGATTGGTTCTCTCCTGTTGTGTCTTATTTGATTTTATTATGTGTGATGGTATAAACAAAGTTTTTGAGGAAAATGAGATATTATAGTAGCCATTGTTCTTTTCTTGTTATTTGATTTTGAAGTCCTGTAATGCTTTCATTCTCTTGAATGGGTGTATACTATTTTTTTATGTTTGATATTATTGTGTGTGTGAAGGTGTATGCTCAGCTATTTCAAAGAAAAGAGACATTACGGTAGCTACTGTTGATATCCGGTTGTCTTGTTGTGAAGTGCTGTGTTGCTTACATTGTTCTGTTCTGATTTGCCTTGTTCTGTTCTCTTTTGTTTTATTCTCTTTAAAAATTTTTTTAAAAAATGAGTTAATTGTTATTACTGAGCATAATGACAATCAACATTGGACATATTATTAATTCTGTGATAATATTGCTTCTTTGTATACTGTTGTCCCCCCTTTTATGATCACGTAGAACACACTCAATAAAAAACTGTTTCCTCATCTTTTTTTTCATCTTCCTTGTCCTTTTTCCAATTTACTAGCATGTAACTGCTGACTACACAATAATTCAGACTTTTAAAAAAAATTTGTCCCCCTTGATTGTGCTGCTCTTTCTTGTATTTTTTTAGTAAATGTTTGACCGGAAGCTGTTTATGCTGGAAAAGGTGCTGGGACTGGGAGGCAGGTGCGACTCTTGTTCCCTCATCCGAGGCCTTTGTTGAGTTGGGCAAGGTGCCTCACCTGTGGGGAGCAGAGTTCTCCTGCGTAAAAGGAAAAGGAGGAGGACCTGGAGGTCCCAGCAGACACCACGGTTCTGTTGCCAAGGGAACCAGCCTGGTCCCCAGTAAAGCGCTTCTCTATCCCTACCTTTCATTCTCTGCTTTCTCTGTGAAACACTTTAGGGAAACTCCTATGAATAAATACTAATAAAATAGCAGGTGGCAAAGCCCCTGCAGTGGGAGTGGAAGCTCACAGTTTGGTGCAGTGATCCAGGCCAGGCTATGCTGTTGGGACCCCTTTTTGTCACTACGGGTCCACAGGGGAGCAGCTCCCAGCTCCCCACTGCACAGGGGCGGAGGTGAGGGGGACCTAGGTCAGCTCGCCTTGCTGCGCTGCTCCGCTGCTCTGCTCCGGGGCAGTCAGGGTTTGTTTCACCGGGTGTTTCCGGTAGACACTAATAAAGCCCTCTGGATACATAAGGGAATAAATTATGGTTCATTTCCATTCCAGCTTGAAAAAAATTATGAACTAAAACAGAAAGAAGAAAAGTTGGCATTATGGAACTTACTAAATAAAAGATTTTCTGTAGCCTCTGGCTAACTGATTGTTTTCAAGGAAGCCTCAACTCCAACTGGAGGTAAGACTGTCTGGGCAGCTGTCTGCCAAGTCCCTGTAGCCCAGCTCTGTGATCTGCACTTTTCTCAGCAGACTCAGCAATATTTCTTCTGCATTCAGAGACAGACTTTCTCCAGCCTAAAGTAGCAGTGCCTTTTTAGGGAGAAAACAGCACACACACACACACACACAGAGAAAGATTTCCGATCTTTACAGTTCTTCAAATGGTAACAGCACAGATGTTATAAAAGCAGTTATAATTTGTTTCAAAAATTTGAGAAAGTTATTTTATACTTGTGTCATTACAGACATGTATCCCTGATAGATAAGTAAACTAAATTTCTTTAAATGTTACTCTGTTAAACAATGTCTTTAATCAACTTTTGGTTAGTGATCTTGGTGACTTTACATGTTAGTAATGAGTTTGTGCCCACAGGACCTGTTTCATCAGATGGGATTTAAACCGTTATAAAAATGTAGTACTGTGCAGATGCCCTACCGCTTGCACAGTGCTGTCTAACTTCAGAGACACTTTGTTGCAAAGGGGGGTTACAAATATTTGGAAGGAAGTTTTAAACATATTTCAATGGAAGTGGCCCGACAACTTTATCCTTTTGGTAATAATCTTAAAATGATGCGAAGACAGTCTGCAGCTTGCTGTGTACAAACTGCTTGATTGTTAAAATGGGCACTTTCCTTCTTCGTATCGTTCTTTCTTCAGCAACACTCCAGTGCCTTGTGAGAATGCTGCTACCATAGCTGAATTGGGTGACTTTTGGATGAATGTAAACTTGACAAAATTTGCCAGTGGATGGTGTGGAGAGCCTGGCTTGTTATGACTTGTAGACACTGAACTTATGTATTCTGTTTTTCACCAAGCCCAGCGCACTGGCTGAGACTCACTGGTAATATTAACAAGCAAAATCACAAATATACAGGGATTCCTTTTCTGCAGATCACATTACAAGTTAAATCTCATCAGTACTTCATTTATTTAGTGAAATATGCATTCTGAGATTTGCACAATTAGCAGAATGAGAGCTGACCTTAGAATTTAGGTACTGTATCAGTCACTAAGTTTAAGTCGTATGATAGTAAAAACACCTCCCAACTTTCAATAACTTGTAAAAATCTAGATTAATTTTTGGGTCATGCTGCTCATATGTATCAAACCAGCAACACTGTTTTAGACTCAGGATGAAAACACCAGTTCCTCCTTGGAGCGTTACCAGATTCATGGCTGGGGTAAAGAGAATAGAACAGAGCCACATACGCATTCGCAAAGGTTCTGGTCATTGTTCCTTTGCTCCTTCCTCTCGTATTTCCATGGCCAAAGCAGATCACATGGTCAAGTAGATCAATGGGACAGATGCCTATGATTCTTTCGTAGACAGAGGCATTGTAATGTGGCTAACTGATGTCAGCAAGCTGATGGTGTTCTTTCTTCAAGGAAGAGAAGCGCGTATCTTAAATAGTAATACAACCCATGGCAACTAGCTAAGGAGCAATGGAGAATGCAGTTTTGTCCACTACATAGCAAGTGTCTTAGCCTGTAACAGATAAATAAACCAAGGGAACAAATAATTTTCTCTGTGCTCAATTAGCGAACAGCTCTTTGGGGAAATGACAAGCCAGCAAAGTCTATGGAAAGCAGACGGTGAATGATTCCTTTACTTGCAGAATGCTTCAAATGGAAAATTCCTACTTGGAAGCTACACACACGGGGTGGGGCTCCTTTGTGAACGTAGCTACTTACCACATGGGTATCCCTTAAATGTTAGCTGCTGTGGAGTAACCCAGGGGTTACTTGCATCCTGTTTGGTGGGCTTGAGGCGGTGCTATGCAACTGCCGGAGAGGTAAACAGTGGAGCAATGCTCGCCATTCCTGGGGGGAGGGGTTGTGATTCCACTCAAAACAAGTCTGGAGGATCAACGTGCCCATGCTGGAAATGCACAAAGACTGTTTCCTAAAATTATGCAAGTGTCCTGGTACTGTGGTTTCCAGACATCTCTTCCATAAAACAAAACTACAGAACAGCCCAAATACAGCTTCGAATGTCTTTATATGCGTTTTCGTATCCCCATAGGTATCATTCAGCTTTCCTGTTTCTGGAATGAAGTACTTAATGTCCACATCTTAAAGGAGGAGGGATTTAATGTGGCTTCTGGTTGTGAAGATTTCAGTCCGTGGCCAGCTGCTTCCTAGGCAGGGTCACCATGGAAGAAGGGCGCGGAGGGGGAAAATGCTGTGCTGTCTTTGCACATCTCCAGAATACTGCTACGGGGACCATGTGGTCACCTTAATTAACCTAAGTGGAGATTGGGTAACTCCATTCAGTCTCATTGGAAGTCTTGTCTCTAGCTTTGCCAAAGATCCAGGAAGAAATCGATGCTGCCCATCTGTCCTCTCTCCTACAGTACGGTAATCCTCTTAGACAGGGGGAAGACCATAGACGTGGCGGGGCTGTGTGGTGGTAAAAGCACTGCCCTCCCCCGGGGCCCTGCATGCGTCCTCCTGGTCTTGCCCCTCAGGACTCAGTGGCATGTTCCCGCTGTGGTAGCCGCCACTATTGTTAGCATCCTGCTTCGCGGTGCTCCATGTAACCTCCTCACTATTTGTGATGCCAAGTGCTTTATCTCTGTGTATGTGACATTTGTCATGCCACCCTGTTTGTTTAAATTGCCTAAGTTTGCCTCTTGGGTTAAATGTCCATATTTTCTCAACCACGTGATCCCAGCATCACGATGCACCGTAAGGCTTATGGTGTGAATCAACTTCTAACCTGCCTGTGTTCCAGTTTTAGTGCATGCACTAAACACCTGCATGCAAAAAAAATAATACATATATTCCCAAGCAGAGAGAGGTGTGTGTAGATGTCATTCCTTGAGTATTTACCAGGTACCGTGTTAAATCATTATATGTACTATTTTATTTCATTTAATCTTTACAGCATGTTCATAATCTCAGCATTAAAGTCCCTATTCTATTGAGTGACAAATAAGATTGAGGATGAGAGAGACTAGGGACTAATTAGAGAATTCATAAGTCTACAAATATTGCTGGCTTTATTCTGAGCATCTTTAGAAAGAAAAGCAAATGAAACTAGAGTGCAGTAACTTATGAAGGTGTAATGTATGGCTCTGTTATTGAATACAGCCTAACTTCAGAATACTAGATTTGTTCCAGCCAATATTTTTCAAGAGATTCGTCCTGGAGTTGAGTAAGGACTCTGATACATAAATCTATAAAGTAGCTAGTGGAGAAGAAGGTAGAAACTATTTTCTAAGAATTATGCAAGTGTCCTGGTACTTTGGTTTCCAGACATCTCTTCTATAAAACAAAACCTAGAGAACAGCTCAAATACAGCTTCGAATGTCTTTATATGCGTTTTCATATCACCATATGTATCATTCAGCTTTCCTGTTTCTGGAACGAAATACTTAATGCCCACATCTTAAAGGAGGAGGGATTTAATGTGGCTTCTGGTTGTGAAGGTCTCAGCCCGTGGCCAGCTGCCTCCCGAGCAGGGTCACCATGGAGGAAGGGCGCGGAGAGGGAAAAGCTGCTCACTCCCAGCGATCACGAGGCAGAGTATAGGGGACAGGCTCCAACAATAGATGCCCACCCCAAAGGCACACCCCAGGAACTCATCTGCATCTGGGCCCCACGGCCGAACAGCGGTCAGCACGAACCTCACTGGATTAATCCACCATTGCATACAGCACCTCGAAGGTCCGGTCAGCTCTCCAGGAGTTTCTTCATCCGGTAAAGTCAGTGATTAAGGTGAATTAGTGCACGTGATCCATAGATCACACAAGAAAGGGAGCATAAATGGTGTATCAGATGGTCTGGGCTTGATATGTGAGCAGAAAACAACTTCCTTGCTTCTTACCAAGACTTCCAACTAAGTCTCATGAGTTCCAGTCCCTGGCCTGGGGTAGCAGGGCAGGCAGAACTCCTATCCCCTGGCATCACTGTGCCATACTAGCAATTGGACCTCAGCCCCGAAGCACGTCTGAACCGAGCCTGTCCCCCAGGGAAGAGCTCCTCTGGCCCCCAGCCTACTCCCTAGCCATGCCGGAAGCTGCAGGGAAGAGGAAGCGTAGTGTGTTTCCTGTGTTGCCCCCAGCATCTCGGTTTATCTTGCTCCTTTCAGTACCTGTAGCCTCTGAACAGTGGCTCAGGAGCAAGTTCGTTCTGGGATTTGGCTTTTGCAATTGGACTGCAGCCTCCCCTGATTGGTACGTGTCAAATGCTGGTATTTGCTCATACTTTTAGGGCTCTTGACAGACTTGATAGAGAGAGTGCGCACATCCCACTGTTCACCAGTGCCGCTGCTGTGTTTCCCTTTCTCACCCCTGTGAGACTCAGCTTGTCCTCTGCTTATCGGTTTTCTCTGCTATAGCGCTTCTCCTGGAAACCTGGGAGACTCACACCTGATCTTTCCAATATTAGGAGGCCAAGGCCCCACTGCACCCCCTTTTCACAGTGCTCCAGCTGCTAGCAGCCTCTGCCTTTCCCATTGCCAAGGCATTGTCTCTGTGTCTCTCCAATTTCAAGGACACGTGTCAATTTCTACCAGAAACTCGTGCTAGTCTCAAGTCACGGATGTTCTTCAGTTGACTTCCTATTGGAGCAAACGGGCCAGTGTCCTCTCCTAAGAGAGGTCCAAAACACCAGTGTGTGTGTTGCTATGTCAACCTCTTTCCCTTCCATCAGGTTCTAGACTTCTAATATTCACCTGGAGAATGGTGATTGGAAGATCAGTCACAGAACGGAGATTGGCCTAAAAAGACATGGATGGTGCGGTAGAGTCAGGACGTCGTCCAAAGGTGCCCATGCTCTGAAGCCTGGCACCTATGACTGTGTTATAGCATCTGCCAATCGGGAGTTTGTGTTAGAACTGAGGTATAATTAAAACAGAGGCGTCATCCTGAATCACTCCAGTGGGCCCTGTCTCATCCCAGGAGCCTGTAGCAAGAAGGCTCGATCTCTGGTGATAGGCAGGAAGTTGAAAAGAGAAAGACTGAGAAGGGGAACAGATTCAACTCGTTGTTGCTTGTGAACCTAAAGGAAGACCCCCAGCTAGGAGCAGAAGGTGGCTGTGGAAGCTGAAAATGACTCCCAGCTGGTAGCCAGTGAGAAAGTGGGTGTTCAGTCCCCCAGTCATAAGCACAGCGTCCTGGATGAGCCGGAAGTGGATTCTCCCCCGGATAAGTACTTAGGGCAGCTTCCAATTTTATTTTTGTTTCACATGAACGTAAGCAGAGAACTCAAGCTTGCCTAGACTTCCGGTGATGGAGGTCGGAGATGACACATTTGTGTTGTCTTAAACTTAGATTTGTGGTGATCTGTTAGAGAAGGAGTAGAAAACAAAGTACAGATGGTTTGGCCACACCATTGAGGATAAAGGTGGTGATTGTCTCTACACAGCTCTTTCCTTTTGGATCTCAGCCAGAATGGAACAAACTATACCATTTAATAGGGTGCTGCATATTTGCTTTTCCCATACCCATGCTCAGTCAGCTGCTGCTCCACCAGAGCTAAGTAGGGACCAGGAGATTCACCATGAGCAGGTAGGGGAATTCCTGGCACAAGGAAAGGGAGACCCAGGCAGTTGATTGATATTTTGTACAGTCTCTTAAAAGAAAACTAAATGTTAACACCAACACACAATTTCCCTGTATCTTACTGAGCTATATATAGGGAGTGAAACTGAAAGCTTTTTGTTCAGAAAGTATGTTCTTTCATGGATCCTAAATCCATCCTGCCCAGCATCACACAGTCTCAGCTGCCTGTGTTTTTCTTCTTTGTTAATTTCCCCACTTCTCTAGTGTATAGGAAGAGAGCAGCATGCAAGATAACTTCCCAATTGCTTGGTTACTGCCTTAGTTACTTCTCTCACTGCTGGGACAAAATGCCTGACAACCACAAGTTAAAGGAGGAGAGGTTTATTTTGGCTCACAGTTTGTAGAAGTTTCAGTCCACATCTGGCTGGGCCCAAGGCAGGGCAGCATGGGAGAGTAGCACATTCGAGGAGAAACAGTCCATGGCAGGCAGGCAGGAGGCAGCAAGCAGGCAGCCTCCCTTTGCTTTTATTCTGTCCAGCTGCAAGCCTTTGGGATGGTGTCACTCACTCAGGGTGGGCCTTATTATTCACATCCAGACCACTCTGTTCAGTGGACTAACCCAGTATTCATTCACACCCTTAATCAAGTGTCATACACCCAAGATCCGGCCATTCTCAAACGCCCCACCTGGGAGACCCTGAGGCTTTGGGGAACATTTCAGATATATACAATAATAGTTACCATTTGATACCGAAAAAGTCATCACGTGCCAATTTTATGTACTAGCTGGGAGTAGGGCTTGCCTCTGCCACAATGTCGCTATCTCATGGGTAGAAGGATGAGGTGGAATTCAGTAGCACATAACAGGTGTGTACACAGAGAACTAGAATGAACTTTTAGAATCAGTATTTTTTGTACCACCAATCAAACTCAAGACCTTGCACTTGCCAGGCAGGTGCTGTGCCACTGAGCTGTCTCTCCAGCCCTAGAATCAGTATTTTGAAGGCTACAGAATATTTTGGTCCAACCTGTTACTCTACTGCACTGAGAAAATTGCTACCATGAAGAAATAACAGCAGCACTAAAATCATGACAAGTCAGAGATGTCTTTTGGATTGACTCTGGGGCTTCAAGCATATATGGTGCTTCTCAGCTGAAGCAGCCAGGGTGGGTGGGATTAGGTGTAGGAAAGCTGTCACCTTCTCACACCTTAACCCACACAAAGATTCTACCTCAGGCTGCCTGTCCATGGTGACTGTAGGGGTCCGAGCTCACTGTGGTCAGTGGGAAGAGATTCAGACATCTTCCTTATGTTCCTTTCAAGTTCACCCCAGCAAGCAGATGGAGAAGGGTTGAATGGCCATGGGACACCCAGAAGTAGCTCAGCTGCCAACATTTCACAGGCTACAGCCAGTCATGAGCTCCTCCTCACCTGCAGAAAGCTAAACTGTGCCACGTGCCTGGAAGGCAGAGGGTGGGCCTCTCCTGCTTATCAGTGTGAATCGCTACCCCCTGAGCAGCAGAGGTCCTAAATCTTCACTTGGAGCAAGTTTTGCATTTAGGTTGAAAGGGTGATGCATTCCGGCACGTCAGGGAGTGCCCATGTGCTAGTGCACCATTTTCTTTGATTTACTAAGACCTCATGATGAATTTTATTTTATAACTGTGAATACAATACCAAAAATAAATATTTTAATAAAAATATGGTCATGAAGTGGGTGAAGTTTAGTTTTTATCCCATTTTAAGGTGAAAGTAGTGATGTGCTAAGAATTTAACTATGTTCCTACACTGAACCTTCATGAAGAAATACTAGGAGATACTAATAGTTCATCAACAGTGATAAAACACATGCATCTTTGGGTGATACGTGATTCCCTACTGTGGTGGACATGTCTGATTTTCTTTTGAAAAAAACAAAACAAAACAAAACTTCCCAGGTGGATCTGGATACTTTTTGAAATACTTTTATTATGTTGAAGTAAGAATCCATACATTAAAACTTATAAACTTAAATTTTGAAGTTTGTAAATAGTTCAAAGAGCAGGGTATAAAAAGTTGCATCACGAATTTTATTTTATTTTAAAGGTGTCAGGTTGTACCTGTCCTCTTAACGTGTCTCAAAGACAAAAGTGACCTGTGCTTCCTTACGTGTTGGTTCAGAAGGGAGGAGTCTGGCAGGTGACCAGGTCTCCACGACTTCTGGCACGTCTCAGTGGCTGCTGGCGTTTCACCTTCGGTGCCATCCTCAGGGTTTCCTGCACAGATGTCTGGGTGGGGGACAGTGCCCACCCAATGGCCCATGTGTATCATCTTCAGAATAAACCAGTGCATGTCCTCCCACAGGCACTGAATCCTCATCTGGCACCGAGTTCTCACTGGAAAGCGTGGTCTCCAGGTTTTTGAAGGGGTATCTGTGGCAGGGATTGGGCAGGAAGCTAGTTTCTGGCAAGCCTGATTTGATGACTCACGTAGGGCTCTCAGCTTCCCTGCCAATGTGCCTGGCATCTTCCCTCTCCCTGAAAGATCCCTCTCCTCTAGGAGCTCTGCTCTGTAATCCAGCCTGGGGCTTCCAGCAGAGCCATCTAAAAAGGCAAGGCTGCTTTGTTTCCTAACAGATTCCACTGTAATCCTCTGAAATGCACACTACGGTGCTGGCTCGCTCCTCTTCCTTCCTGTCCATTGTCTTCCCCACTCTAGCGTGAGCTCTAAGAACACAGCGTCCAGCAGTTCCTCCCACTCCCGGCCGTGCCGTGCCAGTGGAGAGCCTGACGCAGAAGGACAGCTACTGAACGTTTGTCAAACGAATGCAGATTTTGTCCTCAAGTAGAAAAGTCCTGCAAAAGAGGAAACAGATGTGTGATGCGACGGTCACATGGCAAGCTCTAGCAAAATCCAGTACTAGGTTTGAGTACCAAGGACATTTCCTTGAATATCTGTGTCCTTAGACATGCATTTCACTTCCAACATTTAGGTTCTCCTCTTACTTGGGAGGATCATAAGAGATCATGTCCATACAATAATCAACACAGTGCCAGGCATGTAGCAGGTGCTTAGTAATCTGTGTGCATTATTGCTATTACCACTAAGTAGAACAGAGAATTAGGAGACTGCACTAGGAGGCTGAGGGTTAGGAACCCTGAGCCAAGCCAAACTAAAGGGAGGCAGCTTGCTGGGATGAGGGTGAGCAGGGAGACCTCAGTCTGCAGCACCACATCCCGGGAGGCTCTGTGGATCTGGTTTTCATAAAAGAATGAGACGTCCAACTTCCTAGACATATTTTGAAATGCACACGTGTGGATGCGTATCTCTAAAGTGAGTATCTCCATTTATACCAACATGCGGGTAGACACAGGCAAAAGTGAATTCAATCCATCTGCACTGGAAAACCTTTTGAGAATTTCAAAAAACACTTATGGACCCCTGGGTGGATAGGCAGTGGGAGGGCACAGGGTGAAAGCAGAGAATCCCAGCATGCCATGAGCCAGGGGAGGAGGCCTTGGTGTTCCCATCACGTGGCTGGATTCTGAGGGTATCTGACTGCCTGCATTTGCATGCCAGCAAAGGAGAAAGTGTGCTGCCTGCTGCTGCATCAGCTGTAGATGGGTCTCACTGACAGGTAGGTGGAGGGAGCAGAGAATTTGGTTCCCAGGTCCCATGTACCAAAGCGCAGGTGTTACTGGCAGCACTGACCTAAGTCTTTGACCTGGTTCTGCTCTTTCAGACCCGTGGCACCTTCTGAAATGAGAGGGGGCCTGTAACCCTCAGAAATGTCAGCCATCCGCCATGCGTGTTTTCTACATCTGTTAACTGTAACCAGTTACCTTGTTTTAATCAGTGTACAGTCGCCTCTCTTTATCCACAGGATGCACTCTAAGACCATTAGTAGACCCCTGAAGCTGCACAGAGAATGGCATCTCACATATATCACTCTGCCTATGTGGAGCTAAGCTAAAGTTCAGTGTATAAATTAGGCGTGGTAAGAGATGTACGAGAATAGCTCGTAACGCCGAGAAAAATTTGTGATAAAATTGTGTGAAGGCGGTCCGGTCCTTCTTCCCTTCTCTCTCTCCCAGTCTCCTCTTGTCCTTCACGTGCCCTTCTCGGGGTGGAAGATGGAGCTGTGCTCGTGTGGTGCGATGAAGCTGGTGAACACATGCTCGTCACACACCATGGTCATGACGTTTTCAGTTCCAAGTGAGGACAAACCTAACATACACTTCTTCCCTCTTTTTTACAATTTCAGAGGTAAGTGACTTGCTCATCCTATAGATCTTACCAACCTCAACCTACAACATTTCTTCTTTCTTTATTCATTTGAGAACTTTTACCTTTTCACTGAAAGGAAGCACTTTATATCTTCTGTTTGGCATCACCCAGTTGCCAGGATCACTACTCTTGAGGTTTGTGACTTTAAGTAAAGTAAGAGTGACTTGAACACAAGTATTTGGACACCACAGCAACCAATTTGATAATGAAGCTGTTTGCTAAGGGCCTAACGGGTGGATAGGCTATACAGAGTAGATACACTGGACAAATCCATAATGCACATCTTGGATGAGAAAGAACGGAGTAGATAGAAATTTCATCAAGCTACCCAAAATGGTACCAAACTCACACCTGATGAATTTTTTTTCCTGTAAATTTCTATTTAATATTTTTGGACCATAGTCGATCATGGGAAATAAAACCTGGGAAGGCAGGGCTATAAGTAAGACAAAACTACTCTACTGGGTGAAAAGAACTTGAGAAGGGCAGTTCATCACCACACTGCCAGTAGGTGTGGTACACAGAACCCTGGGCAGCAAGTTAGCCTCTGTTTCCATTTCCCTCCAGGGCAAATAGAAACAGTCACGTACCACATAGCAATATTTTAGTCAGTGATGGATCTCACATGTGATTATGATCCAATGAGATTATAGTGCAGCTGGAAATGTCCCATCATATCGCATTTTCCCTGGTTCTTTTCTAAGTTTAGATACACAGTTTAGTCCTTGGGCTCCAGATGCCAGCAGGACTCTGCAAGGTCACGCTGCTTGAGTCTCTAGTGCAGGAGTGCAATGAAGCTGGTGAACACATGCTCGTCACACGGCTGCGGGCTGCTTGGTGCAGGCCATTGTTAATGTGTAAATTCACTCTGAAGTTCACGCAGTGACAGAATCACCTATTATGGCATTTCCCAGCATGTGGCCCTGTGGCAACTGGGCATGCCTGCAACGCACTTGCTGCTTATGCAACAGGATTTTGTGAAGATTAAATGAGATGATAGATACGGAAATACAGGGACCGTGATTTTTTGAAAGTGCTATTGAATTGAGTGCTTTCTCGCTCGCTTTTCTTGAAGACTACGTTGTTCCTCCTTATCTCATCTTCCTCTCTCTGCCCTTTTTCTTTCTGTAGGGAGCCTTATTCTTTGGGAAGCAGGAACAGGTGAAAGCCTGTCTGGTACCAGTGCTTCTCCATCAGCTGAGTCTGACCTCTCTATTCGCATGTGAACAGGAAGGAAGCGTCTCCAGAGATCCTCCAGTCAGGTTGCTGCTTCACAGGAGAAAGCACTTTTAACCCTAAACAAATCTACGTGAAAGTGGGAACACAAAATAGACTTCCGAAGTGCTGCTATGCTTAGAATGGGAGTATAAAGACAGGAAGTGGCCATGAAATGTCCCCATGTAGGACT
Source organism: Dolichotis patagonum (assembly GCA_004027295.1). Classification (NCBI taxonomy): domain Eukaryota; kingdom Metazoa; phylum Chordata; class Mammalia; order Rodentia; family Caviidae; genus Dolichotis; species Dolichotis patagonum. The sequence goes on from PVJX010004335.1 coordinate 53,193, forward strand.
TCTCCAGGGCCACCAAGTTCCACAGAAAACCCTGTAAAACAAAAGTTTCTGCTCTAGTCTCATCATTTTATAGAGGAGGATGCAAAGGGTCTCAGAGGTCACTGAGGGGGAAATGAAGGCACCAAGACCTTATGAGCAAGCGGGCTGTGGAAACCGAAAGGACCTCGACAAGCCGTGGTCTCAGGCCCCTGTTTTAGTCGCTGTCGTGTGGCTAGGGCACCTTGAACTGAAAGGAAGAGAGGTTTACGGGAACTCACATTTTTAGTTTGTAGCCGGCCAGTGACAAGGCAGGAAGCCATGGCGGAGGGTCTGGCGGAGGAGGGCTGCCCACCTCATGGTGGCCAGGAAGCCCAGAGAGAAGGAAAGAGTCGGGCAGAGAGATGTACATCTTACCAGGTCACATGTGCAGGGACTGTCCCTCTGACCGGAGCCCCTCCCAGTGGCACCGGGAACATTAACTTATCCACTGATGAGTGTAGGGCCCTGTGACCCAGTGAGCTCCCCAAATCTCTGTGAGGAACTTGGTTGCTGTGAACAGTTAAACTGGATCAAAAGCACACAGGTTCTATGAGGAGTGAGGGAGTAAACAATGAGAAGTTTAGGTTAGGGAAGCGTGCTGTGTCTTTCCGTTGTGCTTCCTCTTCCTCCAAGGCGTGAGACAGCAGCTGACCCACTGTTTTGCTTCTGCTTCCTTTACTTACACTAATGTTCTTCATAAAATCTGGAGAGTTCTTGGCTTCGGGGTCTCCTGGAGTCCCCCGAGGCTGGGCGCTCTCAGCAGAGCTGGGCCCTCTGGGTCTCTCTGTGACCTAACTAATCATTCGTTCTTTAAGTCATCGGGGTGACACCCTGGGACAAAGCCCCACATGACTGGACAAAGCTTTGGGGAGACCTCCAGATGTAAACCACAACAGCTTCCACTAAAGGACAGAATTGTCGAAACACACCTTTGCGCGTGAGTGAATAGGGGGTTGCAAAATATTCCTGCTGCAGGCTGCTTTCCTTGGAGCGACTCATCTCCCTCTGAAAAGGGCTGAAACCAGTCCCAAAATACCATAGTTCTGAGTTACAGTTTTATTCTTTCTTTCTTTCTCTAAACCTTTTTCTTTGTATGTTTGTGATATCTAAGGAATGCATGCATCGTGGGGAGCTGGGGTCCCTGTTCACACGACCTTCCGTGAACGCAGTGGGCAGAGTGAAGAGGCTCCTCAGGTTGTCACAGCTGCCTTAGTCATCCACAAATATTTTTCGAACGGCCGTTATGTGTCACCCACTGTTTTTAGGCATGGGCTCAATGAGTGAGCCAGGGAGAGAGTGATTCACTAGTCTCAGAGAGCTGACCCTTGGCCAGAGGGCAGCGTTTCTGTGGTGTGGGTGTTTGCCAGTGAGGTCCTCTGGGCACACGGGAGACACCTGACCCGCGGACAGGGCTCCTCTCCACCTTCAGGGAAGCTCTGCCTGTGCCGGGGGACATGTGTGGTTATTTTAAGTCTCATGACCACCTTCAGAGTAGCCACTGTGCCGCTGAGATGGGAGGCTCAGGGCCCTGCGTGTGCTGCCGAAGGCTGTTTTAGGAACCTGAGGAGCCCGGGGTTTTCCCCGCATCTCCTGGCTCTTCCTGCGTCTTCATTCTCCTCTCTCAAGGTCAGCTGTGGCCTCCCATGGACCAGGCCAGAGCTACGCATGCACAAAACCAGGCCACCGTAAAGGGCCCCATGTAGGGGACTCCTGCCTCACTGATCACTTTACCCTAACCTGATCGTATGAAACCTACAGAGGACACGGTGACAGGTGGCCCCCTTCACTCTCGGCACAGAGATGAGTAACTAGTATTTTTTGAGGTGGAGGAGGCTGATGAATTAATAACGTTCCCCCGGGTCTTGCTTGGTCTTCCTGATGTGACAGTCTCACCTGCACCTTCTGCTGCGCTGCCCTGCGATGACTACAGCCAGCAGCTGTCCCAAGCCATGACTTCCTTTCGGTTGCCTGGCTTCCCTCCCGCATTGTCTCTGCATGCGGCGCGCCGGGTTGCCTGTGCTGTCCTCTGCGTGTATTGATCAGACCCTGTCATCTCCGCGATGGTCCTAACGTGCAATTGGCCTCCCGCCGCAGGCTCCCCCGCCCGCCCCTGCGCGGCCTCGGGACCCCTCTCACCTGGGCTGCCGGGTAATGAAGGCTTGATTTCAGTGCTTTCCTTCATTTCTCTGTTCACTGCTCTGCGGGTTAATGCAGATTCCAAACTTCAACAAGCAGCTGTTAAACATGTCATTAACACTGCTTCAGCGGCAAATGAGACTCTACGGCTGGGATTACTCCAGGAGCCGTAGTTTTGTGATGAGCTTTGTCAATCACAGCTGACCTGCTGTGTACCGAATGGAACTCAGATTATCTTCTTTCTTCCTCCGACTCTTGTCATTTTTTCACAAAGAATTACTATTCTACTTCCCGAAAGATTGATTACTTGCACAAATAAGAGAGTCTGAGACATTAATACGAAATTCACGGGCTTTTCTTTATCTCAAACCTGCAACTCCCTCTACATTTCCTCCTGGTAATTATATTAGAATTGTGTACACTCGGAATTGCCATCTGATTACTATGAAACTAGTTTTGTCATGACAAAAATGAGCTTAAGTCTTGTTTTTTTGGAAAATGATCAGTGCAGTGCACTGGATGAGAGAGAAGGAGATTAAATCCAACTTGCTTTCATCCCTGAATGCTTTCATCTCTTTTTCAAACACAGGAAATGATTACCACTGCTATAAGCTGCAATACATAGGAGTGAAAAAGGATAAGGAAATATTGAAAATTCTGTAACCAACAGTAGGACGTAATATAGGCCCCTGGCACCCACTGGGCAACGTGTACTTTATTTTTCCATCTTGCTAGTGTCAAGAGTTTCATATTTTAAAGGGAGTCTCACCTTGAGGTGCAGCATTATGGCATGAAGAATAAGTAAATTGGGCTCTTTTTTAACAAGTCTTTTATAGATGATTAAGCCAAAGATGGTATTTATGAAATTTAATAACCATCCTTTATAGGGGAACATCACTACATTTTTATAGTTTACTAAGCAGAAGATAGAGCACTTGTTCCACGCGGGCGTCTTCTCCAATGTGCCGTCAAGTAGACAGGTTCGTAGCAGCAGTGATCACACAGCCTGTTCATCTCTGCGCCTCCCATGCCCGAGGTGCGATTGCTGTCTGGCAGAGAACTGGTAAGGGAATCAGTGAATGAAGGAATGTTCTGCGAGCAAGCGACTCAGTGTCATCCTGAGATCAGAGAAACAGACACAGACTTTAATACTCTACACAGCAAAAGATGAGCTGTGTCTTTATTCTTACACACACGTGCACACACACACTCACACATGATGTTTGCACGACAGTTTGCTTCTCAAATCACTCTGCACAAGACTCTTTTTCAGTGAGAATAGAACCCTTGATTTGCTTAAACAATTACCTATTGCTATCATAGCGCTGTGTGACAGAACTGCAAGACACCAAGTGACAATAGAGAGCATTCATTCTTCCATGTCTGGAGTCAGCCTGGGTTGGCTGTCTGGCTGTCCTGATCTTGGCTGAGTTCAGTCTTGTGTCAGGGACCGGCTATTGCATGACCCAGGCCACTCGGGCTGGTGGCTCAGCTCTGCTCAGCTCCACTAGTCTCGCGTCTTCTGCTCCCTTTCTCAGTATGTCGCCCGTGGGGAGCAGAGATGGCAGAGTGACAAAAAGTAGCCCCAGGGGCTCCAAGGCCTTGGCATGGTGCTGAGACTTCTGTTCTATTCCCTTGGCCCGATCAAACCAGAGCAGTTGAAGGAATGTCTTCTGCATTTATGGGAAGAACTGCAAAGTCCTATGTCAAAGAGCACAGTTGGAGGGAGCGAAGGAATCGATCCTTTTTATGAACTGCACGTTCGCTATTAACCTTTAGAATAAAGACGTGAATTTGTGGCTCATTTTGTCTGTTTAGGAGTTTGAATGACATGTGGACAAAATGGTATTGCACCCAAATGAGAAAAAAGAAGAAATATGCATTTTTCTCATAATGGAATCAAGAGACACATTCATTTCCAGCCTGGTGGGAAACCCAAGCTTTCCCTGCACACTGCTGGTGTTATTTCTGCTATGACTGTGTGAAGAAAGAGCAAAAGACAGAGTGAAAACACTGAGGACAGAGAAGCAGAGGAGAGGGAGGGAGGTGGAGAAGAGTGGGCATAGAGAAGAATGCAGGGGTTCCACCTCCGAGACTCAGACTTCAACCCCTTCCCTTCTGTCAGGGAAGGCAGAAGTCAAAATGGGAAAGATAGGCTTTCAATGGATCAATAAAGTGATCACTAAACAAAGTCCGTGACCCAAGCCTACTTGGGAATTTCATATTTTGACTCATTTACATTTCATGAGCCCCAAATCGTGCTTCTGAGTATTCAATTTTTTTCTCCATTGATTTTAATTAAGCTCACCATAGGCTAGCAGCTCTGATGAACGAGGAAAGTGTTTTCTATCAAAAAGCTACCTCGCTTCTGCGGCAGGAATTCTGGAGCTCACCCACATCTTATTCAAAATGTTTTCACTTCCATCCTATGGCTTGATTCTTAGAATGTGAAATAAAGACACATTCAGCTGCTACACTATAAATATTTTCCACTCTGTAACTGTGAAAATTACCATATTATTCCTGGTTCAGACGTGTCCTATGGAACCGGGGATTAGCCTCGAGTGCCGTGCAGACAGGGGCTCCTGGGCAGGACGTGGGGCTCGGTGAGCTCATGATGGGCCATGCCTGCCTACCTCCATTGAGAGCGCTACTCGCATGGCTCTCCTTTTGCTTCCCACCATTTCCTCTTCCTCGTTAAGATTCACTTCGCTGTGTCTCTGACTATATAGCAAGGAACAGATGTATTTATTTAGTGTCTTGGGGATGAAGTTAATCCATTTCTTGTGTTTCTTGTTAGGAAATTTCTGCTCTGTCCTTGTGATGAGGAATCCCAAGGCAAAAAACTCAGGGCAAGATTCCTCTAATGATCTCTAAAGATGGCAGCTGGAGGGGGGCGGGGCTTACGGTTAGAGTGACATGGGGACACAGCAGTGTGCTAAGGACCTCAGGTCTTTTCTTGACCTGGTCAGCCCAGATAGCAATAGTGAGCTATGTAAAGCATAACATGAGTTCACAGAGGGAAATAATAAAGGAGGACTCACCCAAGTCAGGTCAGGACAGGGAATCTGTGTGACCTCTTAGCAAAAGCCATTATGTTTAGGTCCTGGCATCCCATGTTACCCTATTCAGTCATTTTATTCTAGTAAAAAGAAAAAGGAAGGAAAGGAGAAAGCAGCAGAGAAAAAGTCAAACTATCCACCCCAAATCTTTTTGATTAAAAATCTAGTGTTTCTTTTAACAAGGAAATTAGACATTTATTGACACATAACAAACCATTCCAATATCAAGGGTTGGGAATCTGGGGGTGCCTAACTCAAGCCATCTGAGGCTGGCAGGGTGGACTCTGATAAAGGATCTACTTGGGAGCAGGAAGAAGGAGAGCACGAGTCTATTTCCCAGCTTGCTCCGAGAACAAGTCCTCTACCATTCCAACTACTCATAGGGCCTCTGGGTTTCCCGAGAAAGCGATTTTTCAAAAAAGGGCAAGAAAGTGCCTGTGTTGGAAGCAAATCTTTACTAAACCTAAAAGCTCTCTTGCAAATAGGAAGGGTCCAGGTGACCAAGGGGCAGTGGGAAGGGGAGTAAGGAGAATGAAGATGTGCTGTGGACGGGATCCTAATAACCACGATGGAGGTAAATGCTATAGATCATGAACATGAGCTAAGACTGTCCTATCAACAAGAATGCAAATGGGGAAATACAGGACTGGGGAAGGGGAAAGGGATCGCAAGAGAAAACAAAACAGAAACTGTCATGTACATGGCTTTACTCGCCAAGATGCATGTAAACTTCATGTATTGCAAACATGTGATGAGAAGAGAGGCACTGTTTACATATCTGCTTCATCCTATGTGTCAGAAACCAAGCATGAAGTCCAGCTTAGCTTCCAGGGGCACAGAAGGGCCCGACCTGGGGTGGTGGGGTCCTTAAAAGCCCTGTGGGTAGATGCCTACCAAAGTCATCAAAGCACAAAGAAGGAATTTTAGAAAATTTCATTTGTAACCTCATCACTCTTAGAGAATTGATGGTAAATTTTGGATATATATGCATTTCTATGCTTTTTCATACCTTGAGGTATATTTCTACCAGCTTTCCTTATGAAATCAGCTCATGTGGAAATGCTCCACAAAATAATGGGATATTTAATAAAAGGAAGAGTTTTTTTATTATTCAGTAATTCATATTTGTTTGGAAGACAAAAGCAAAATTCTCAAATCTATAAACTCACTGCTTGGAATTAACTGTGATTGGTCCTTTACAATACTACTATCTTTTTAAAAAACTCTATTAATACATACATGTAAATACAAATGTTGTCACTATCATACCCTCTAGTAACCCAAATTCTCAAGCTGTACTGAAATAAACACACTCTTAGCACTTTATTTGCACTGTGAGGGAGTCTAATCTCTGTAGATATTTAACTTGTATTTATTGGTTCCAAGGAATATCGTAAATACAACCTATGCTTAATCTCATAGTTGTTAATCATGGAGGAGCTTAATTACACTGGCATTTGATATTTTTGCAATATTTTGTTTTAAGGTTTGGTATTAAACATATGTGCTAATTAAAATTAGGAAAAATATTTAAAATACAAATTTGTTGTTCAAAAAGAAAACACCCCTATTTCAACAAAAGTGATGCAGATGGTGTTCCATCCTATTGAAAGTAAAAAGAACCAAATGGAAAAGCTAAAAATGAGAACAAAAACACTAATTCTTCACTACTAAATACACGGATTGGCATTTTTGTGTCTGCAAGATAATAGTCTTGTGGCCCGCTGAAGTCATTTTGCTGAATACATTTCCTTTGTGGGTTTACATTTGACTTGTGTCTTGCAGAGGCATCAGAGGTTGAATTTAGAGTTGAGATGCAATACAATAATTGTATTTTTTAATGACTTTGTGATACACAATTTAATAATCATTGGCTACCAGTGTGAACTTTCCCCTGTATGGAGTGGGGAATTCATTTCCAGTATGCCTGTAATATTATCAGTAGCATTTGCCCAGTTTTTCTGGACAGTTTCTCTCTCTCTCTCTCTCTCTCTCTCTCTCTCTCTCTCTCTCTCTCTCTTTTGGTTATAAAATATCACTTTCATCACTGCAACAATATCTTAGCTCATAGTTGGCTCTTTTTTTTTAATACTGAAAAACCTACTTGCTTTTTAAAGGTTGTGATGGCTCACAAAAATCTCTTCCTTCTCTTGTGCTAATTGAGATTGTGTATATGCAGTCTTAGTTCAGAAACAACAAAACGTATCTGGAAGCGTGTGCTGAATACTATTACTGCAGCGGAGCTCTCAGACCCCACGGCTGCATTCTGAGGAAAAGATGGGCTGTGCATATTTTCCTTCTTCTGTGTGTTTTAAATCTTTCTAAAGAACACTGCAGTGTTAGGCAGAGATGTGTTCTGAGGGGAGAAATAGAGCAGATGATGCTCAGAGTGGATCCCCCGAGCTTTGACTGTTCATTATTAGTCAAAAGCCTGCCAGAGACAGACAGCTGGGGGTCCCGTTTGGTGTTCTGGCTTAGATCTAAAATGTCCCGGAGGTCTCACAGGTTTGGAGAGGAGGCCTGGGTGTGGGTCACAATGAGTGTGGCTTGGGAGGACCTAAGTCCCAGGCACTTCCCTTCTCTCTATTTCTTGGCCACCACGAGGTGAGCGCTGCTCCCTCACCAAGTGATTTCTGCCTCGGAGCAAACCATGCGCTGAATGCCCCCAAACCATGAGCCAAAGTGCACCTGTCCTCCTCTAAGCTGTGGTGGCAGGTATTCTGTCCCACCAAAGGTCTGTGACTAACACAGCTAGGACCCAGAGACAGGAATGCCCTGTGTCCTGTGGGGTCTCACCTTGGGGTGCACCTAGGAGTCCCCAGCAAGCTTGAGCGGTAGTGGGTCTGGGTGTTACCTCCAGAGACTCTGTGGCAACTGCCTGGCCTGCCCTGGCTGGGGCTGACCTTTTAATAGCTCCCTCACTGGTTTTGGAAAGTCATTTTCTTATTCCAAGTCTGATGTGTCCCACATGACAGCATTTGGTTTAGTGTAGATGGGATGGTGCCCATCTCCTGCTCATGTGTCCTCAGTGGCACATCAAGGCTGACAGCAACATTTCTCAAACCTGCTGATGGGAGGAGCCAGCTGGGTCCTCGCGAGAGTCCGCATCCTTGGCCTGCTCGTCCCGTCTCCAGGAAGGGTACCTACATGTCATCTCAGCCCTGAATATCTACTAACGTTTTACATCCTGCTCAAAAGATAACGGTTGAATTCCTTCCACTTGTCCAAACCATGTGAGTCCCAGCCTCATTTATTATCCTTCCTGCCTTGTCTAAACCTGTGGACAGTCCAGTATTTACAATGTATAGCACATGACAGAAGACTGTCTGGAAAAAGGTAAGAGGTTATTTTTGGAACACGCATTGGGTCCTTTATAGGGACTCTGTGGAGAGAATGATTTACAAACTGAGGGTGGATTGATCCCCAGCACCACACAGTTTTCTGTATCTGTCTCTATCCCTTACAAAATTTTCTCTCAACTTTGCTTCCATATAGACGAATGGACATTTTCGGTATTGCCTTTTTAATGACTTAAGGAATCTCCTCTGCAATGACAGGGTAATAAGCTTAGATGTGTTTAGTTAGACGACTTGAAATGCTTTTGGGTTTGTTTTATTAAACTGTGGCAGCTCATTTGATTTTCTCATTGCCTAAGGAGGCTGGAAAACCAAGGACCATCTGCAGTGGGTGGAAAATCTAAGAGGAAGCCCCTGGAATTTAGGAGGACCCGTGTCCACACAGCTGTTCAGCAGCTGAGTAGTGTCTAGGTTTGTGGTGCTCTCAGAACACAGCTTTCCCACCTTGGCAAATGCTCGCTTTCCCCTCTCTTTTCATTTATGCATTATTACCACTTCTTTCCTGACAGCCCATATTGAGCTCATGGGTCATGAATGCTGGCTTTTGAAACTGAAAGTATCTGAGTAAGGCTGAGAGGAACATGGCCATTTTTAGGCATGAACTACTGTGGGCCCTTGCACGCCTTCCTCCTTAATGAGTCAGCATGGGACTATTCCTGAGAACTACGGATCGTGGAGCGCTGTAAAAGGTCCAGATGCAAGAAGCAGAGGTGTGGGTGTTCTGCATGTGCGGTGTGTTTCAGACAAGTAAATTCCTGTGGGTGTGAATGGTCAGATGGGATTTATGATTCAGGTCACTGTGGGGAATGACAGAAACATCTCCCTTTGAGGATGAGGAAATGTCACTTCTGCCACAGGACCCTGTAGGAGAGGGAGGGGAGAGTTTGAGAAACCCAGCGCTTCTGAGGACGGCGTCTCTTTGACTGAATGTCTCTTAGCTGCTTTATGATGGGGTTTGGGCTGCCCCTCTCCTCCTCCGCTGTTTAGACGTGGATGCAGGGAGGAGAGGGGTTCACACAGGTCCCTTCCAGCTCACCCCATGGAGAGAGAGGAACTGAGTGGAACTGTGCAGAGTCCATGCTTCTAGGCTGCAGTCTAGACCCTGCACCAAGAGACGGGGTTCACCTGGTTCAGGTGTCTGTCTGCGTTGGGTGCCATCCTTCAGGTCCCTAAGCCCCATTTGCAGCTAAGTCATCCTTTGATCGTTTTGTTCCCCTGGTGGACTTCCGGGCCACTGAGTCAGGCTTTGTTCCCTTTTCCCACTGCTCCTCTGTCCTCAGTGCTTAGAACAGCAGCAATTGTCACCAGTAAACCAATGGAGCAGTGAGTGGAAGCCGTTTTTGTTCCCTCCACGAGGAATGCTGTTCGCACCCTCTCTCTCAGAGAAGCCCAAACAAAACGCTTAGTGATATCTTAAGACCCTATCATGTGCCATTCATTGGTGGAAGATTTTCCTGCTCCACTTTTATCAATATAAAATGTAATATTTTTCATTTCTGCTCATTGAGTCCTTGCATATCTCTCCATAATTACAGTGGCTAGAGTGTTTGCCATAGACCTGCTTGTCTTAATTCCTATTCCTCTAGGACACCCACCCGCGGGCTTCTCTCCTGCAGAAAGCTTTCTCACTGGCGCGTGTGGCCCGTGTGGGTGTGGTACATGAACACCTGTCAACCTGTGGGTACGTGGACAGCCGGAAGGGACAGGGCAAAGCTGACCCTAAAGAACAGACTTCTCCTGCAATAAATGTGAAAACTGTGGCGCGCTGAGCTTTTTCCAAGATAGGGGTGACATTTTGGAAGAACGCGGTCTTAGATACTTCTAGGTGGTTTTCACTTCCGAAACTTCACGGAAATACTTTGACAGTTGCTGGTGATGGTTTCCCGCCTGCTCTTGCTGGTATTTGATGGTCAGCAGAGCGTTTTCCCTCTCTGGGCTGCATGCAGTTCCTCACAGCAAACTGCCCACTTATCGTGAGGAGCACGCCCTCGATCTGGGGAAGCGGGGAGCTGCTGCTGGGCAGGGGTTATTTGCCACTTGCGTGGGGAAACTTGACATGAACCAGGCAGCAGAGGCTGCTTACGTCTTGTGCGGAGCTGCGGAAACAGTAGCGCTGATGACAGCCACACTCCTGCCCTTGGCTGGTGATCAGCAGAGCCACCGATTTGGCCACTGTGAGGCTTCTAGTGCTTGTGTCTGTGCCATTTAGAATCTATTATAAGGTGGGACGGTTCTGGTGCCCCATACAAGAGAGGAGAAACTTCAACTTGTTTACAACAAAGTGACTTTTGCAAAATGCACCCTCTTTCTAAAAACGGGTGCTATTCAAAGTCAAAAGAAGGGTGAAGCTTCAGAACCTCGCTAACCCTTAAACTTTTCAGCATTTTTTTTTTTTTTTTGCTTTTTCCTTCTTTGAATCTTTCCTGGTTTGGGTTGATCTTTATAGAATGAGTGTACCTAATTCAAAATGCTTGAGACTATCTGTGTTGAATTTTGGAAATTTTTAGATTTTGGAAAACTACATACATGAGTTATTTGGAGGATGAGGCCCATGTCTAAGAAGGAAATGCATTTATATTGTTTATATCCATAGCTTCAGCACAACTTTATGTGGTAATTTTAACAATTTTGTGCATTCAGAGATTATCATTGTATAGGGTTTTCCCGACTGTGGTGTCATATTAATGCTCAAAAAATTTCAGATTTTGGAGGATTGCAAATGCCAGATTTTGAGACAGGGCCTGCCCTGGTATATCACTGTCACACTTTTCTGAGTGCTGCTTATTGTATTGCCTATTTCTGTATATGCATTGACAGCGGCAAAGGAGAAGAGTGGTGCTGGTGGTGTTAGAAGTGGTTAGGTGAGAGTCAGAAAGACAGAGGACCAATAAAGGAGTGGCGGGAACACACTGCTGAAAACCTCCAGACTTGAGAATCTCCACTCCTCAGCCGGGTTTAGGGCTGTGGTCCGGGACGCCTGGCACAGAGCTGGCAGAAACAGCAAAGGATTCAGCTGAAGTGAACTCACTTCACACAGTTCTCCTTACCAACTTTGAGCCCTATGGCCTTCCAAACAAGAAGGGTACAACAAAAATTAGGAAAGTAATAATAGACAAAACGGCATTTCACATAGGGCACCCACCAAGAGGGAAGCCAGGAATCTGGAGGGAAATTGGGATGGGCCTTTGCACATCCATGAAAATGAGTTATGAGCCTTGTGATGCAGCAGGGCCCCTGCCCCGGCAGCCCTCCAGGAGAAGGCACGCTGCCCCCGACCCTTTCTCCGAGGCACTGGGACGTCTGAACACTCAATTGCTTGCCGCTGCTGGCTTTTGAAAATTGGCCTCTGTGCTCCTCGGGATTTAGCCGCAGACTCAGCAGTGGCTCCACAAAGCCCTTGCATGCTGGGGTTTAAGGCCGAGGGCAGGGGCTGCATTTTCCAGGAGTAAGCGGAATGTTAATGCCCTCGCCGCAGATGGAGAGAGGAAATGAAAACGCAGATCTGGGTCTCCAAGTGCAGTGTGGGGGGCCCTGTCTAAGGAGTTGTCTTGAGCCATAGAGGACCCTCTGCACGCATTACAGTGACCATGCCCAGATTATCTCATGCTCACTTATTTGCTTATTCTTTGCAAAATCAAAAAGACAATGCATCGTCCACCGGTCGGAGAGAGAATTCCTTTCCTGCAAAGATTGGGGTGCTCCATGTTCATTCCGAGCCACGCACGGGCATGTGAAGCAGTCGACGACCATAGCTATTTAATCAGGAGTGTTTGTTGATTTGAGCGGAGGCCCTATGCTGTGAAATGAAAACAGAAAACCAAATTTTCTTGAGCAATCTTGCTGTTCCTGCTTCAGGTGCTAGGCCATTTCACTAAAGCAGCTCAGACGAGAATGTCATTAGTTCTTAAGCCCCAGGTGAATTTGCCACTGTTCCACATGATTAAGCCAGATAATTGTGTGTTGATAGCGAATGTGGTTGGTGAAATACAATTTCTAGGACCTTCCTAAACAAACACAATATAGGAGTGAGTCAGAGTGCTGTCATTTCAGTCCTTTGTCACAGGTTTTGCACAGGCAGACGTCTCTGCCGAGGGCTGGCGACCAATTCAGTGGTGACGGCCGTCCGTGGGCTCGTAAAGGTGACCTGGCTTGAAAAGCGAATCACACATCATTCTGCATTTGCTGGGGGAAGCTGGAGAAAGGACATCTCATTAAAGCACCAATACACGATGCCACCGCCTCTTTTACCTTGTTTTGGACGCTGATTGTAAATGATTACTTTAAGTTTGTTTTAAAAAAGCATTCATGATTTCAGCGATCCTTCCTAAAATGTGTAAAAATACCGACATCTTCAGTGATCAAAACAACAACAACATCTGCCAGTGGCAAAATATAGTCAACTTTCAGGGCCAAGTTTCTGGAAGCAGCCGATGTGTTTGCATGTGTGATATTCTTTCTCACATGGAAGTTTTTGTGGATATAAAAATATGTATTTGTATGTGCAAATCAGGTGTCTGTGTCTTCAATTTATAAGCAGTTTATGGCTTTTCCTGCTCCTAAATACTGAAGCTTTTAGAGTCCGTGGTCTGCAGGTAAAGAGCTTTTCATTTGTTGTCCGTGGAATCTGGCAGGGGGTCTTGGGTGGCTATATTATTTGTAGTTTTGGAGAAAAATTCACTGAACTTTATAGGGGGATCAGTTTCCCTGACAATGTTTACATTGTTTTATTTCCCCACTTCCCCTGAAATTTTACAAACCACAGAAGCAGTGAAAGTCCCCTGTATTCTGATAGGTTGAATTTATACAATTATCAGTTGCTTCTGACAAAGGAAGCCTGCTGTTGACTTCCGGGGAGGTAAGAAAGCAAGGCTGGGAACAGATGCCAAGCAGAAGCCTGGAGAACGAGTAGCCCCTGAGTTGACCTGAGGAATCGCAGGCCCCTGAGGTGCATGCAGATGTGTGCTGTGACAGAGGTCTGGCTCCCATTCGCCTGGCTTCAGTGCTGACAGTAACGGTCAGTGGGAACCGTCAAGGTCATTCCTGTGAGCAGAAGGCAGCCTGCTTCTAAGTGCAGCTCTGCAGCACCTGAACCTCCCACTTCCGGCTGCAGAGCTGGGGGCGCTGCTTGGACACCGGCCTGTGCAGCTGGCAAGAGAAGCAGCTGCCGGCGGTGTGACCCGGAAAATCCACCCATGCACTTTTGCGCTGCCAGGCGGCAGCCTCTGCAATGACAGCGGCTCCTGGCTTCCCTGGTGACTCTTTCTTCCAGCCGTCTTCGAGTGCTGGCATTTTCGTTCCTTCAGACTCCTCATAACAACTTGATTTTGGTGATTGCAGACCTTTGCAGGTTGAACTGGAGGGTGGACAACGCTAACCACTCGCGACAGCCTCGGTCCCAGAAGGAGACCACCCCGTGGCTGCAGGCCGGTGGTGGCTTTTCTTTCTATCTTTCTCTGGTGATTGAAGAGTTCTATTTTTTCATATGGGGCCATGGAGCACTAAGCATAAAAGCATCTTTTAATAGTGAGTTGAAAATGCTCTTGAAAACAGGGAAGTGGGTTCAGAAAGCAGACAGCACTAATGTGTCACTCTGGAGCTGGGGCTTGGCATGTTTTTGAGATGAGTTCACACCAATGCACGTTTGAAGACACACATCTGGAAAGGGACATCGTGTGGCCCCCAGGGAACCTTTCTGTTGGTGGCCCTTGGCTGTAGGGATCTTTGATCAGGCGGGAGGAGGCTCATCCTACTGTGTGTCCCCAGGTCACCTTCCAAAGCGACCATGGTCCTGGTGCACAGACTGGCCATCTGCAGCCCGAACCTGTCAGTGTCACCGTGGTGCAGGTACCAGGTGGGACCCAGAATCTGGCAGGCACAGGACGCCAGTCCAACAGCTCCTGTGTGTCCTGTCCGCAAAGTGTGGCCGGTGTGTTTACTGCAGAAGGCAGCGGGCTGCAGCTGTTCCCTAATGCAAAGCTGTAAAAGGACAAGCTGGGCCTCTGTCCTTGTCCACTGGGCGACTGGGGCCATAACCACGCGCTTTCTATTAACAGAAATGGCAGGCGTGCTGGTAAACGTGCAGCTCTGCGCAGGCAGCAGTGCCCGCTGTGCCCCTCCTCCACTCCCCCCAGGCTCACCCTCGCAGGTCTATTAATGCCACTAAACCAAGACATTGGAAATTCGGAGAAATGGCTGCATTTCCCCCCCAAAAGGGTCTCTGGGGACTTCTAAAACAGAGAGTCGGTAAGCGAGACCGAAACCCAGTCCCATCCGGGTGATTAGATTCTGTCCTGCTCAGTACTTCACGGAGCATCATCACTCCTGTGAGTTTCCAGATGTAATTTTTGTGCCTCAGAAATGCTTTTCTTTGTTAAGTGCTTGTAGCAAAAGGAAAGGAAATGTTTGTGGCAGCCGGCGTTTGAAAAAGAACCATTTGTGGCCCTTTATGCTTTATACGTAGTCATAAGTCAGCTGACAGTGTAGTCCTTGATTCCTTTCTAATTAGAGACTTAATAATATATATTTCTTCACGGAGAGAGTGCTCTGGGATCGTATCTTGCCAGAAGTTTTGCTAAAACAAAATAGCTCAGGGCAATGTCAAATGGATTCGCCGCTGCGGAGGACAGAAGTGTGAGAGGTCCAGGCCATCACACGACCGAATCGAGGGGAAACCAGAGCGCGTGTTAACACTTTGAAGTAATTGTGCCCAAATAGCCTTGCTCGCTCCTTAAACAGCTAAATCTTTTTAATGTCTCTCAAAAAGGGTTCCAAATGGATTTAAGTGGGTTTGATGAATGTGAAATTTCCCTTTCTACTTTGTAATAATTCCAGAAATTGTGCAATTAATTTGATTTGTGCGTAGGTACAAATCATTAGTAAATTGAATGCTTATATTTTAAAGGGATTTGGTCTTATTTAACCCCTTTCAAATCAATGAATTTGGGACCAAAATAATTATTCTGTGAATTTTGAGTCATTAATCCCCAGTACGGGGTTTTAAAAAATTATTTTAAGACTATACCTCAGAGGTGGCACGTAAGGCTTTTGTAAACAGTTATTTCCTTTATAGTAAGTTTCATCTACGCTTCTCACATGCACACCTCATGCCCATAGCTCTTCGTTAGGCTAAAAGGTTTCACGTTTTCTCTTAATCTTTGTTTTTGGTATTTAAAAATTATTTATTAAGTTCATTTCAGAGTAAGCCTTATTAGCAGTTTAGTCAGGCTAATTATTCATCTTTTAGTGGGTCTCAAATGTCAGAATTTAAATTCTTCTCCATCTCTTTATGATTCTGTTCAAATGGACCCTAAAAACTATTCTCTAGATATTTAGGTAGTATTTGAGGCTTGATAAGGATTAGAATGTGGTGCTTTGGAATTTTTTGGGAGAGGATTTACCATTAGGAAATGAATGACTTTCAGGTCTATTTGTGTGGCTAGAATTTGAAAAGCAAGATGCCAGAGATGAGAAAACTATTCACACGCACACATGCATACACACATGCACATGCCTACCCACGTACACATACATGCACACACACAGATACAGATACAGACACACATGAGAAGAGGGGGCAAGAAAAGGAGGAAGGAAGAGGGGGAGAAAAAGAGGGAGATGCAGAAGGACATATTAATCTGCAGGAGAACCATCTGCCAGAACAAAGTGCCACAGTTTATATGAAGGAAGCAAAACCCAGGCATGCAGAGATGTAACAACCACACAGCGCACAGCAACCAATGAATATGAGTGGAAATCTGACGAAGCCAGAAAATATGAACCATAACCTGGAGGAAAAAAAAATCAGTCAATAGAAGCAGATACATAAGCGACAGAGCTGATAGCCTTAGTAGATAGGGGATTTAATGTGCTACTGTAAATCAATGGAAACTCGTGAAACCAACATAGCGTCTTTGGGTTCTCTGGAGGAACAGAACCAGTATGATACACACACAATACTTGATGTCCACAGAGTTTGCTAACTGCATCTCAGGTTGTGTCCTCTGCAGGAGGCTGGGGGTCCCATGATAGCTGCCTGCAGGATGGGGACCTAGGGAACTAGCGCTGCTCTGCCAAGAAACTGGAGGTCTCAGAGCAAGGAGGGCCAAGGGTGCAGCCCCGGCTTGAGGCTGAAGGCCTGATGCCTCCTGGCGTGGACCATGGTGGGCTGAAGGATCTGGGGCTGATGTCCGTGGCCGATGGCAGCAGCAAAAGAAACTCACCCGATGCTTGTGGATGTGAGCTTCCTCATTCTGCTTTTTTTCCCACGTGGGTGCCCAGCCTGTTGGACAGTGCTGCCCACATTCAGGATAAGTCTTGTCCCCTCAGCTTGCTGGCACGTGTGACAATCATTGCTGGAAGAAGACCCTAACAGATACATCTGGATGTGTATTTACCAATCTTCTCAATCCAGTCAAATTAACAACCAAGATTATCCATTCCACAGAGATAGAAATACAAATAATAAAAATAATGCAAAGGAAACCATAGAAAAGAAAATATGCTATCTGGTATGGAGAACTTCAGGGTGAGACCAATAGCAGGCTAGACACTGTAGAAGGAAAGACCAGTTAGCTCGAAGGCAAGACTGTAGAAAACATCTAAGGACAGAAGAAAGAAAAGACCAAAAGTAAGAACAGACCTGTGACCTATAACATAGATATCTGGAGATATCAGGAAGAAAAGAGAGAGGCACTTCTGAAATAATTCAAAATATAGTGGCATAAACATTTCCCAAGATCATGAAAATCAAAAACCCACTGATCCAAGAGTCTCTGCAGCCCACCAAGCCTGGGCCTCAAGGCTCATGGTGATGAAGCTGCCGAAAAGGTATAAGAAGGCAAAATGCCTTAGAATTCACTGGACAAAATTCACATGCTGTAAAGGGAACCAAATGTAAGAGTTGGTTCCAATGCTGTTTGCAAACTATGTAAGTTAAAATTCACTGAAATGTCTTTACATGTTGAGAGACACAAAACATCCATAGAATTCTATGACTTGTAAAAATAGCCTTCAAAATTATGGTACAATAAAGACATTTAAAAGCAAAAAAAGAGCTAAAAGAATTTGTCTTCAGTAGATCTGAGTGGAGAATGCCAGCGCACTACGATGAGGTTCCTACAGTCCACACGTTAGTGGTACAATTATTGTAACATAGATCGTGATAAGATGAATACGTATATTTAAAATGCTGGCGTAGCAATGAGAGAAAGCAAAAATATCTAAGAACAGACAGATAATCAAGTAAAAACAGAGAACACCTCCCCATCCAGAGTTCTTCCACCAAAAGCACGTTTAACAGGAGATGCTTTGTTGGGTATAACTGTACACCTATTTATTTGGAATATTTATACCTAGATCCAAGTTCTCTCACATTTACACCCTTACTTTATTAAAATACCTGAATGCCACCAGGTGTGTGCTTTCTGTGGCAAGTGAAGGACCAAGGCAGGCAGGACCCTCCACTGACCTTGGTAACTTACCTTGGCTTTCCCGCAGAACAATCGGTTGCAAGTGATTTTGTTTAAATAAAGCATGAGAAAGGAGGCATCTTCGGAAAACAAAAACAGTAAGTAAGTAAAGCAAATAAAAACGTGTTGCCGTTCATTTTCCGGTAGGTCCCAGGAGCTCTTGTGCACATAATTTTCTGCAAAGAGCAGAGTGACAGGAAGCACCAGGAAGGATGTGGGTGTCGTCTAATGCTCTCTGTCCCCTGTGCTTGGGGTGCACAGCACATGGGGACAAAGCCCGGAATGCACATCTTCGGCTGTGTGACGAGCTACACTTCTTCACCAAGGTCACTTCCACTCTTCCATTCCACCTTGTGCCGGCCTGGAGGGCCAGTGGGTGCTCATCGTGTGGTGCTGCTGGGGAGATGCTGACACACCTTCGTTGCAGACTGCGCTCAGAAATTCACAGCCCAAGGTCCCAGCCTGCAGGGTGACTCTATCTGGAAATGAGGTACTTAAGGAAACGATGAAGGCCAAATTAGTTTCGAAGGGTGGGGTTGTGAGCCTGTGGGGCTCGTGTTGTACCAGACAACAGGGTGCTTATTCTGTCTCTGGACTCACACGGAGGAGAGGCCACATGAGAACCCAGCAAGAAACCTGCCCTCTGCCACCCCAGTTCCCAGCCCTGCTCAGGCCATGATCTTGTCCTTTCAGTCTCCACAACTGGGAGAAAATACAACTGTTAAACTTCCAGTCAGTGTGTTTTGTTACAGCAGCCTGAGCTGACTAACACATGCCTAACCTGCAGAAACATTAAGTCTTGATGTAGCTTGAATCCCGCGGGCAATGGAAGTTAGTGGAATGAATCGCTCCCCATCATTCTTAAAATGGGAATTGTGTGCCCTCAATCCTGTGAACCCCAGAGGGCCACTGGCCCCAGAGGGGTTTAATCACCTTTCTCCGCAGTCATACTGGATCGAAGGGTTTGTAGGAGCTCCCCAAACTTGGAGAGCACGCCTCCTCATCCTCTGTGTTTTTGCAGTTGCTGCTTCTCTTTCTGCGTGAGTGAGCATTGCCTCCCCCTGGCACGGTGCTCAGGCTGAGCTAAGCCAGCCCCCCTTTGGTGTGTACATTCAGACACAGGCCCCAGACCTGTGCGACCCCTCTGCCCAGTCCCATGGGCAGATGGAGAGTCAGGCTCCAAAGGCTGGGGACGGGGACCTCCGCCAAAGCTGGCCTCATTGGACAGTGTAGCTGAAAATAAAATTAAGCATGTTCGACTTGTCTCAGATCAGCCTAGATATCTTTATTTTTACTTTTATTATTATAAGATTAAAATTTAAATGTGCTAGGTGATTTGAGTTTGTCCACTGTACCTTCTTCATTGGATACATGTGAGGTAAAAACTTGGAAAAAGATCTCACTGTTCTCAGCCTTGTGCTCCTTCCTGGCATTAGTAACCCTTGCAGTAGTGACGAAGCACTAAGAAAAAGAAATAAAAATCCTGACTAGTATTTCTCGTGTATGTTAAAAACAAACAAGACTTTTACTTTACCATCCAGCTCTTAGAGTGACATTCAGCGTATCATGTGTCCAATAAAAACTTCCACCCGAAGAAGAAGTAAACTAAGAAATAAATTTCCACAACTCTTTGAGTTGTTAAAAAGTGAAGATTCTAAACTAAACCGCAGTTTAGGAGAGTTCCGAGTTCACAGGTGTGGTGGATTAATAACTGGTGGTCAACTTAACAGCAGCTGAGCTGAATCAGCATGGTGCTGCGTGTAGAGGGCCACCTGAGGACAGTTACCGGCATAAAAAAGAGACCTAGAAAAAAAAAAAGAAAAAAGGAGACCTGGAGAGGAAGAGTAGCACTGCGGGTTTTCCTAAGCGAGTGTTGTTCTTTGGACCCATTGGGTCTCCAGGAGGAGCTCGTCATGCTGGCTCCCCTGAGATGAATTTGACCATTATCACTGGAGGAGCTCGGGACCTTGTTGCTGAGAATGGCCGTGGCTCACTTTGGGGGAGCTCTGGTCCTTACACTGAGCATCGCTTCCGGGCTCCGAGGGAAGATGTGTGCTGTTCAGTCTCCAGGAGAAGCTTGTCATGCTGGCTTCCTGAAAAGAACTTGGCTGTTCTCTCATTTCTCTTGGAGGAGCTTGGATCCTTGGTTTTTCTGAGGATGGCTGTGGTACTTTTCAGGGGAGCCCTGGTCCTTACTTTGAGTGTCATTTTTTGACTCCAGTGCAGAACCCTAAGCCTACTGGCACAGATTCTTCGTCCCGCTGGTAGAGACTTTCTAGCTTCCACCTCTGACCTTTGGGCCTTCCCAGTGCAGATCCACGAGACAGATTTGCATGAGTCATTGTCTTGGTCTCTAGGCCTCCATCCAGTTGGACTCGAGGGAGACATTACTATGGTCTCTATGTCTTCAGTTGAACTCATGCAAGTTGTTGCCATGGGATCCAGGCCCTCAGCTGGCCTCTCTAGTTCTTTAGTGTGTGGACAGATACCCTGTTTTCTTTGTATTTGAGTCCTTGGGTGACCGTTATAAGTAATGCTATAAAGTATGTGTCCCGTACTGTCTTGTTGTCCTGACTACAACAACAGGTTAAGAAATGTTCCCATAGAGAAAGCTTTTTCTCTTAAGGTAACTCTCCAGTGTGAAAGACAATCTTTTGCTGGTTGTGTCCCTGGAATCCATCGAAGCAGAGAGCAGCCGAGCTTCCTAGAGGCCACCTTCCTGGACTGTATGTGGGTCAGACACAGTGTCACCTATTACCTTGGTCACTTTTCCCCCCATCAGCCTCACAGATAGGAATGTATGTTCCTGTCACCACTGTTTATGAAGCTGCTCTTCTTTTCTGAGAGTTTTTAGAAGTTTAGAGAAAATATCAGGGTGTGGAACCTCCTTCAGAAGAGTGAGCACTAATGTAGGAAGCGAGGTATTCAAAATATAATCTTCTCCATCCATCTAATCCATCTAGTTGTGCAGTACTAAGTCGTCTTCCCACACGCCTTCTGTGTCTGCAGTTATTGGCCCTCAGAGCCTGCATCTGCCACTGTCTGTTAGCACTGGCCCTGTTGGAGACATTGCTCATGAAATAAAGTGAGAATCGAAGTTTCCAGTATCACAGTGTAGTCTCCCTGGTCGGGGCAAGGACTTGACTCTGGATCCTAGCATGGTGGATCCACGTCCACACACAGCTGCTGTGTGATTTCTTGTGAAATGCATGAGTCTGAGTTTCCTTCACAAACTGCCAATGACATGGTTGTATTGTGAAATACCCTCCATCATGATGGAAGCTTCACAACATACAAGAGAAGAGTGTGTGTTAGAGCCTTTACCTTTGACTAGACAGTGAGGAAACAACAAAAGAGCCTATGGATTTTCAGGATCCTGGTTCTGTTTCACTCCCACATACTGTCTTTGGAGGTGGTGAAGGTCACAGGGCCCCTGGAGCGCAATGCTACTCCAGGTCATTGCCATGGCTTGGGTCAGGGCCCTGCTGGAGAACAGATGGGCTGAGGGTCTCAGCTACAGAGCCTGTGCCTACCTTGCAGTATCTTTTCCTGTGGTCCCTGCACTGTGGGAGACCAGGGATCTAGGAAATGGGAGCTGTGTGCTGCCTGGGGACAGGACCCCTCCATCCTACTGTCACTTAAACCGGTCAGCGAAAAGTGGGAAGAATGAAGGGTTTCACTGACTATTTTCTTTCCTCTTCCCATTTCAAACACCAAAGTTTTGATCCACATTATGCTATTGTGCAGAACAAAAAAAATTATAAAGGAAACCATGCAAACCTTGTAGGAGACAGAGAAGCCTGGAGAATGTTAAGCAGAGGAGAGTACTTCTGAGCAGAGCTGACCAAAGCCACTGTATTTGCTGCAGGGGAGAAGATTAAAGCTGCCTGAACACTTCATTTCCCTATGCAGCCTGATGTATGAGAACAATTCAGGGACCACTGCACGGAGCGAAGGGCCTGCCCTCCTCACCAGCCCACCCCCTGTGGCCAGTATCAAATTTAAGTGAACTGTGCCAACCAGGACAGATATCTATCCATCTGTCTCTATCTATCTATCTATCTATCTATCTATCTATAGTTGTGTATGCTATCTACGCATGTCAGACTTTTGATGTTAGTAGACTTCTTATGCATGAAATCATGGAGAGACAGCTCAGAATACAAATTGTATTCTAATATTATCAGTGCAGTTTCAGAGAACTCCCCAGGCTCCTCAGCTTTGATGAACCCCAAATCCCGAGTGTTAGTAAAATCCAGCTGCTGGTTATAACTCTAATGGAGTGACCCACGGACAAGGTGACTCATCTGGAGCAGAGGCTACAGCCAAAGCCCAGCACACCACGCACGGCCGCTTGTCTCTGTACGTGGCAAACGGTGCCAGACTTTCGGCCAAGTAGAAACGACCCATCCAATAGCGGAAACCCAGCGCCTGTGCATAGAGGACACCTTTCTTCCAGTCACTCATTCTTCGTCTCAAGCCTTTTGGATGGCCACACCAGGAATCTGCATCCACACAGTCCGAGTCCCCGCCTTCGCTTCTTCCCCCTTCTGTGCTGCTCTTTGGAGGTGTCCACCAGGAAGGACGCCACAGCACGGCTGGGTGTCCTGGCTGGGAAAGGCGTTCAGCCCATGTAGAGTCTGGGTGAAGGTGAAGGTTGTCAGGCTGTGAAAAATGGCATCCGTGGTGCCTGACCTGAAATAGGGCCGTAAAGTTCCACTCCTCACAGAGGCAAGATATATTATTGCTGTAACGCCATTATTCCGCTCCATCACTTTTAAACCTTGTTCTCATTATCCGCAAGTTAAATATAACCCTATGTAAAAACAGGAAGGACAGCACTAAGTTGTCCAGTTTAACAGCGCACACTTAAAACATAATAGAGCACTTGTTACCGTATTTTATGGAACGGAAACTCCAAATGTAAAGATGTATTAAGGAAATATCTCAAAGTTATTAGGGAAGGATATTTACAATTACAGATTGCTTTATATTATGCTTTTATGAACATCTCAGGAAATGAAATAGCCCTCAGCTGTAGAGAGTGAAGAGGGAGGTAATTTTCCTTAATACGGGTGATAAAATTAATCTGATTGAAATCGCTAGCGATTATTTCGCAGAATACTGAGTGGCAGTACAATCACTTACACTCTTTTATATTTTTTTAGTCAAAGCTCGTGCAGATGAAAGCTAATTACAAAGTAGTGATGTGAGGCGCTAAGGAAATAGTTTGTATAGCATGGAAGAGGCAGGGCTAATTGGGGTGTGTGATTACACAGATTGTTGTTAAGGAGAATTAACTACCAGCAGTCTCTCCTGCAAAGCTCTCATCAACGCAAAGTAAAAATAGACACTGGATCTGTTATTTATCTAATTATGCCTTGAATATTTCCACAAGCGTGTTACACACTCTCAAATGGTTTGTTGTTCTAAAACTTTTGGTTCCACCCTGCTTGTGATCAACGTGTCAATGTGATTTGTTTTTTGCTGCCGAGCTCTCTTAGGGCCCATCAGCTTGGTTTCCTGCTCCTGGAGCTGGGCAGCGAAGGGTTCTGGGGTTGGGGTTTACCGAGTGTGCTGGGAAAGGGCAGGTTAGGAGAGGAGACGGCGCTGTTTCCTGGAACTTTGTGAGGCTGCTGAGCCACTGGGTCAAGTGCTTATGCTGGAGTTCACAGCAGGCAGCAGCCAGAGCTCAAAGTGCTTGGATGCCTTCAGTTAGTGAAAGGTGAGTTCATCCCTGGCCACGCCGCCTCACTCATTCCCATGGTGCCCTGATGGTGCCACGCTCCCCAAAGCCCGCCCCTGGAGGGCGTGGTGCAGTCCGTAGTAGTAAGCAGTGTCTGTGACTAACTACTTAGGCAGCATCTCTGAACTGAGATGTCCCTGGCAGGTACCCAGGCAGGAGCCCTACCATGCCCACAGGGTTCACTGTCACCTGCTACCCGGCCACTATGTGAACCCTTTCATCTCCTTCCCATCACAAACCCGGTCACAGGTCCTTCCTCTGCTGCTATGTGGGCTTCCTGTGGGGGCAGGCGTCTAGCTCCTCTCCAGGAGGGCACACCATGGTCACTGCCTGCGGCTGAGGTTCCAAAGTGCCCATCCCGTTTTCACCTGGTCCAGGCACCGCTGGTGTTCAGAGGATTGGGGAGCAAGTTGGTAGCTAACGGTGGAACTCAGGTAGAGCCCGAATCTCTGCTAGTCATCAACCTCAGGGAAGCCTCCCTCACGGCTGCTGTTCTGAGCGGCATTTCCTAGAATAATTTTGTAGCGCAGGACATGTAAATGTACTGACAAGGTGATATTTCCTACAGACAGTGTGTCTTTTGGAGACGTCATCTGAATGGCAGCACACGTTAGCAGGCAGCCTGTCGGAGCGCGGTGAGAACTCAGCCGTCTGAAGTCGATGATTTTCCCCAGCTGCATAAACCAAACGTAAGACCTTCACAAATTGCTTTAATGGACATGAGGTCAGCCAGTAGCATCCATTAGAGGGCCAACTTACAGATTCAGCCCTTGCTTGTTTGCTTACAGGGTTTTTCCTTCTTAGTCAATCTATCTGCTCTTTGTTTAATCTTCATTATTAAAATGATCCAGTTGCTGCAGGAAAGTACGCACTAGGTTTAATTTCCAACGTCGTGAACAGTAAAGAAACAGATGAGAAGGAGAAAATATGCATTCTCCCCTTCACTGGCGCTAGTTAGTGGCTGTGGAAGCTCTTCTTGTGTAGATAAATACAGCCAGTTCCTAAAATTGAATTCCTGCATTATTATTATTAACAGTTTGCTACAACCAATATGATATGCAGCCGTCTGTGGATGATGTCGGCAATTTCACGGCCTTCCTATGTGAAGAGAAGATAAAAATTATATTATATGGGTGTATGCAAATTACAGAGGGCCTGGCCTTGGGCTTCAGTAACTCTTATATGCGCCTCTACATTGTCCACTTCGAATGACAGGTACTGAAAATTAAATGGTTTCCAATAAAACTCCTGTAACCTGAAACGAATCCCCACGGAATAATTAGGGTACTTCACCCATAAAAAGTAATCATGTGACTCCCGTTTTTGAAGAAGCCTCCATCTCCGATCAGCATCGGTGGCGCTCTGGCCAGATTAGATCTTTAATTCTCATGAAAGAGACATAATACTCATCCTTTATGAGGAAGCCTGCTGGGGGGGGGCGACGGCCTGAAGTTGTTACAGCTTTCCGGGGTCGGAAATGCATTCAGTGCTTCATATGAGAAGAAGCGAAAGGACGTAGGATGGACTGTTTCATTTTAGACACATGAGAAAGAAGAATCTTCCCCACCCCATGCAAATAGTGGTGGCAATATCTACCATACTCACACAGATATGATCCAGGTTTTAATATCTGGTTCCCCTGGGGCGTGGCATGGATCCCCAATTTCCCATTGCCATTGGACAGACCACAGCAGGAAACCTGGGGACACACTGCACATTCCGTGTGACACACATGTACCATCTCCAGCCACATGGGACAGGCAACTTAGGGAAGAGTTGGGACTTAGAGAAGAGAAACTTAGACTGAGATCCTGCCAGCCCCGGCTTGCTGAGTCCCACTGAGCACAGTATTACTGTCGGGGGCCTCAGGAAAGGCCCCTGTGAAAGGCTGATGGCAAAAGACTTTCATAGGAATCAAGAAAGTTAACGTCTGCATGATGCCTACCCTCTGCGTCCTGCATCCTGCCTATGGTCTCAGACCACAGCGTGGCTCTCTCTTGTAGCTTTACTCTTCTTTCAGTACAAATCAGGGGCACAAGGCAAGTCATTTCAGAAAAAAAAAAGAACCTTGTCAAAAGTGACATGAAAATGGAAATTATTTTTTATTTTAAAGAGGATAAAACAGAATAAAACCAATCAAAACAAACCAGTGTAAAAGACACAGGACTTCAAAACATTATGAAATCAACAATAGTTACCATAATGCCTTTTGATGTCTTCAAAATAGGTGCAGATAACTTCAGACATAGTAAAAATCATACAGAACAGAATAATATAGGCACAATGAAAGCAAAACAATGAATACAATAAAGGACTTCAAAACAAGCCTATAGTAAGTCCAAAATTGCTACCGTAATACATCTTGCTATCTTTCAAATAGCTGCTCCTGCCATCAGATTTGACATAATCAAACAAAACAAAAGAGAATAGAACCCAACCCAACACACAATGGAAATGATACAGGACTTCAAAACAGGACCGTAGGGAATCAACAATGGCAACAACCCTCAGAAGGAGATCCCCCCAGATGCCACACTGTCTACCACTATCCTCTGAGCCTATGATCAGACCACTGGCCCTAGACCTGCAGTGTTAGTGAAAGAGCAAAGCACCACAGGCATCCAATTGCATTTTACCTCCATAGCTAGCGTCACAGCCTGTGTTTCTCCTGATAAGCAGGTCACTTACGGATGTGGGTTGGTGCTTCTTATTTGCCAGACTGCACACCAGAAGGGGCTGGAGTCTGTTCCCGTTGGGCGGTGGCCCATGCATGGTGCTGGTTCCCAGACTGGGCTTGCTTGCTGGTGAGGCTTTGTTCTCTCTACCGCTGGTCCACTATGGTGCTGACTCATGGGGCGAGACTGGGGTCTGTCCCAGTCTGGCGGTGGCCCATGCATGGTGCTGGTTCTCAGACTGGGCTTGCTTGCTGGTATGGCTTTGTTCTCTCTCAAAATAGACATTCTTTAAAAGATAGAGGAAGCACAGGAAATTTAAGGTAGCACAGCTCGTGTGAGTGCGCTGAATTGTCCATATAACAATGAGCAACCATAGTTTCCTTCTAATTTCCTATAAAATATCTCTGATATGCAGGACCCCCTGTCCTTTGTCAAGAAAAAATCTACAAATCACTCCTAAAACACAAATAGTAGTCACATTAGGAGGAAGAAATTATAACATTGAAATATGTCTTTGGACTAGAAACAAGGAAGCAATGTAAAAGTGGAAATGCAAACCACAAAAAATGTGAGTTAATGATACATATTAAAATAATTACACAGTTAGCAATTTGCTGCAGATAATTTATTGAATGGGGTCCCTTGAGTGTCCATCTTCATCAGTTCTCTAAATATTTCTATTTCAGAGAATTTTGACACTGATGTCATCTTTTTCTCTCTACTAAATCGTATTAATGGAAAATCAGCCTGTGCCATGAAATTAAATATAAAAACCATCTTGAAGATTAAAACAAGGTTAGAGTTCTATAAGTGTGACATAAAAGCAAATCTTCAATACCTAGATAAAAGGTTACTAGTTTACAGTCTGGCCAAATGGTATACAAGGTGTTTTAGTCCATAAATATTTTACATTTAGTGCTATCAAACTCACTGTGGTAATTATTATAAAATGTCTAAGAATATTATTCCAAAAATATGTATATGATGTGTTAAGAATAAAAACTTATGAGGGTCAATATTGTGCAGCACCATAAACATCTGAACTTAAAATCTCACTCTCTATTTCTCAGTGATTGGAATAGATTATTATACTTCTATTGAAGAAAATACAAAATACTATTCAATATAAAAACTTCACAGTTCTTCCTTACATATGACCAGGTATTTCTGACCTCCCCCTAAATAGGAATCTACTGTTTAGAATAGATTAAATTATAAAATAAATATTTTTAATGAATGATTTCCTGACTCTGATTTTAACAAGAGAGCTATAGAAATTATATCTCTTGGTAAGCATGTTGAATTTAAAGTTTTCTAATTATTGATTTCATATTTTTAAAAAGTAATGTATAAAAATTATCCATTGAATCTATTTATATTAATCTGCTTAATAAATATACTATATATAATAAATACATCATTTGTAACCTCTGAAATTGACTACATTATGGTATATAAATCATATTTGCATTAAAGTTTGGGTTTAAACAATGATGCAGAAAGTATCTTAAAGATATGTACAGATAACTTGATTGAAAATTATACAACATGTTGTCTAAATATTTTACATGCAAGTTAGCAAAATACATGTTATATATACTCTAAGACTACAGTGATAATTACTGCAGTGTTATAGATGTTCTAATAAAAATTACATAGTATTAGGTGACATAGAGTCTAATATAAAATTCTTAATAAGGAATTCATTTAAAATTTTTGGCTTCAGAATTTTTGGTTGTACTTAATATTTAAAAATATATATTCTCCAGAATTATTGACATGATAGTATTCTTATTGAGACATTTAATACTGAGCTAATTATATTGGGTTAGAATTACTGAACATATTAAAATAATTTCCATTTAAAAAATTAACCACACTAAGAAATTTAAACTTTGGAATTGTCACATCCAATAAAGTATCTTACAAAAGTAGTACAGTTTCTAAGTCATAATGATAGGATCCTGAAAAAGCAATAAATTTGGTGTGGTTTTTTTTCCATGATTTTTTTTAATGTGGTGAGTATAGCAAGACAAGGACTTCTAATTATATGTCTAGGTGTTTTTTTGGGTATTTAAATGGAAAGCAACCTCAGTGTTACTTTATATGGTATAACCTGTGCCCTAGTCCACAGGCTAAAAGTAAGCAAAGATATTTATTTTGTGGGTTAATTAGCAGCTTCCTAAATCCAAACCTGAGTGAACAAAAACCATCAGTGGACTAAATCCTTGGAAGAGATCAAGTTTTAAGAGAGATAAAATGCAAGTCAAAGGTAAACAATCTTTGTGTAGTTATAAGGTCATGTGTGCTAGCTGTAGAAAGTTTGAAAAACTCGGGAAACCGCCCAAAAGTACATAATTGTTAAAAGTAACACTATGTATTGTAACAGATACACATAGTACAAGGGTAGGTGAATCAACTCCCACAATGATAGTTTATTTATGTTGAATAGCCAACTGTCCTCCAGGAAGACATCTAGAGACCCAGTGTGGAGGAATATTGGTCACCTTATTGTTAGGAGGACAAAATTCTTGACATACAGAACTTAAACGTGGAAGGATTCCACCTTTTGACTTGCATTTTTGGCGATTTCTGCCCATGGTTGGCTGACTCCAAGGCAGGAACGGCCTGGTGGAGGAGGTGGCTCAGCTCATGAGGGGAAAGCCGAAAGAGAGAAAGAGAGAGAGAGAGAGAGAGAGAGAGAGAGAGGGAGGGAGAAGGAAACACTCAAGAGAGGAAGTAGCGCAGAGCAAGAGTTTCTGCTTCCGGGTCACATCCCCCAGTGACCCTCCTCCAACCGGCTTTCCAACAGCACACTCAGCTAGGAAGTCAGAGGATTAACCCACTGTGGAATCCAGCACATGACCACATCCAATCACTGTGCAAAGCCCTGCCTCTGAGAGTAAGTGCCTTTTGGGGCTATTTTTGATCCACGTTGTAGCAGGAGGCACTGCCCTGTTATGGGGTCCTGAAGGTCATCGTGTTCTCACTGGAAGGTAAGAGATCCCATAGCTTCTACCTGACTCTTGAGGAACTGAATTTCTCTGCCCAATACCATCACCGTGTGTGAGTATGACTAGTCTGACCCCCAAGATTCCAGAGAAGAATGTGCACCCCCGCGGGGGAGACAGGGCAAGTCTATGCGTGAGCCACTCCTCTCGAATCTGGACAACTTGTGTTGAGAAACCAGAGTCCCTCCAAGAAAGGGGTCAGATCAGATGCCCAAGTCCCCAGATGGAGAACTTTTTGCAACATGTCAGGAGGGAGGATGCAGCCTTCATAATAAATACGCCTGGATTGTGCTAAACGTTCTTAGGGTTTTGAGTTCTGGTGGCTGTCATGCAGCATGGCGGGGCCTGGGACCAGCAGGGAGCCCCTGTACTTCTTAACCACCCTGCCAGATGGTGCCAGCAGCGCCTCGCGTGCTTGGCAGGGGAGCATGCATCCTGCGGGGCCCTGCGGAAGCTCTTCCCGTGGACCCAGCCCTTGCACCTTGGCTGCACTGTCTGGGCCGTGGTGGGCGCCGTGGGCTTCCTTTCCAGGGCTGGGAGAGCTGCCGGAGGCTCAGGGGTGGCTGTCCCTCCGACCTCTGCCTGTGGCTGGGGCCCCCTGGAGCCACAGACCCAGGCCCCTGCTTGGAGCTGGGAAGACTCAGAGGAGCGTCCCAGCTCCTGGACTCTTTGTAAGAGTTCCAGAATTCCCATGTGCTACATCGGTGTGCCACCCTACTGAATCCTGGCTGCTCCCTTCATGTAGATGTGTGCCCAGCTGCTGTGTCCACCTCCTTTGCTTTCTCTGAGTCTGTTTCTAGAAGGCTAAGCTGAGACAGTAACACAAGTGGAGTGGAAACCTTCGCTGGACAACTGTCTGCCTCATAGAAACTTAAGATTTTCATGATCTCCATACACATTCTTCCAAACGTGCACACATGTGCACATGTGTGTACATGTTCTTTTGTTTACACATGATTGGTTTGTTAACTTATTTATCTTGGTTGTTTATAAAGAGAACCATGTTTGTTTATAAGCTTCCGCTGCCTTCTGTCCACAGGATCCATCACCCCAGGGCTGTGGATGGCTTGCTGCACTAGAGGTCTCAGCGGCCAGGCTTAGAGGGGAGGCGGGGCCAGCTGAATTGCGCCGTGCATGGGAAGGGAAGAAGGACCTGCGGGACATGACATTTGCTCTCCTCCCTCTGCACTTCCAGGTGCGAAGCAAGAAACCACTCAGCACATTCCCCAAGCACTTCTGTACCATGATCAGCCAAGCTGACGCCATTAAAAAAATCATTTTAATCAATGCTTCGACACACCTTGTGAAGACTAAGACTGTGAACATATATTTGATTAATTTCTTAGGAAACATTCCTTGAAGAGGACTCAGAGATGAAATATTATGAAGATTCTTATGGCTTCTAATGCTTTTGTACAGTTATGCTTCCAAAACTTCATGCCAGTTTATTACAGAAATGATTAACCTCTTGAATTCCAATTCTGCAATTATTTTATCTTTTCTGTCACTGTTCTGTAAATGACACACACATCTCTATTGTGGTGCACAAGCATTTTAGATTTTATGGAGTAGGACACAGTCAGGTGCTTTGTAAATCTGGCTCTGTGATTTACCTGGGAAGGTGCTCTACATTCTGTTTGCCAGATTTGGAAGTCATTTGATATTTCATGAATTTGTTTATATATTTCTTGAATATAGGCCTTACATTTTAAATATTTGGCAAATGATATGTTTTACATTAGGTTAGTTTTGTAAATGGGAAAATTTTCACAAGAGTAAATATCCAGTTGGCTAATTGCCATAATGTAATTTTTCAAATTTTCTACTCCTCCATTCACCTGAAATATCACAATTACCATATGCTAAATGTTTTAGATACTCAGCCTTATTTTAAAGCTTTATTTGTTTATATTTACAATTACAATTTTATATTACAAATTTTAAATTATAATTATTAATTATGTTCCATCATACATATTATCAGGAAAATTATAACTATAAATGTTTATAAACAGCAATTTTAATTATTTGTTGATAACTGATAAATTTGCACAATTGTGCTTTTTAGCCAACAAGAATGATATTTTTAACCCTTCCTTGAAGTCTCACAGCATTCTCTACTGTCAAATTTTAGATTTTCTCAATAGAGGTCTTACACTGATGGAAACCTGGTCCTGGCTAGTTTTTATATTGTCTTTGAGGAAAGAAATATTTTCAGTTACATGCACTAATGAGTTATTTCTGGTATAGGAAAAGCTCTCATGTGTTAAGTGTGTACAGCTTAGAGTTGGCTATTTATGTTGGAAAAAACACAGCCTGTTTTGTTTTTTCTGTTTTCACAACACAATCAACAGGAACATAACCTCAAGAATGTGAGTGCTTCTCCCTGCCAGTAAACAAGAAATTAATTCTGCAGGGCAGGTAACTGGGGGTCCTGCACTCGCTTCAGTTCTGACTCTGTCCTCTTGAAGACAGCACCAGGTCCCCAGGTTGAGGGTTCAGTCCCAGGATCTCCCCTCCTTAGGCCGCCAACTGTGAGCCCAGGTCTTCCTTATGCCTGGCCACGACTCCCTCCTCAAGTTCAATTAGTCTGCCTGAGAGGCTCCCAGGTTAATTGGAAAGATTCAGATGCAAAGATGCACAGGGTGGATACAGGTTGGGCTGAGGACCTTCGTGCCCTCTCCGGATGGACCACCCGTCATGTGGACATCTGTGTGTTCAACCATCTGTGAACTCCCCAAATGCTTTGATTTGGATTTTCATGGATGCCTCATTGCACAATCATGGTGGCTTATGACCTAATCACATTCTTGGACATTGGAGATGATTGAGCTTTTAGCATCTCAGCACTTGGTAAAGGATGGGGGACATAGGATTAAAAGCCCAGACCCCCCCCCTCCATTTGCACTGGTTTTCCTGGTGAGGTCACCACACCCACCCCAAAGTAAGCATCTCATCCTGGTTCCAACAGAGCCTTAGCCCTTTGACGATTCTGAGGACTGAGGCAGTTGCATGCCAGGAAAGAAACAGAAGATGAGACCAAAAACACAATTCACAGTATCACACTGGTTTCCGGGATGTTCTTATTCACTGATTTGTTTGCTGCTGAGTCTATCATTTCATAGATAGGCCACCTTCTCACTATAGAATAACTTTCATTTCCTTCATTTATATACCTCACTTATTTTTATGGGTTTATGAAACTGGATAGAACAATCGGAAAATATTTCCCAGTGACACTGAGCTCTCCATACACGTGGTTTTCCGCATCTGCAAATCCAATCAGCTGAAGGTGAAAGGTATTAGAAAATGCATCTGTACTAAACAGGAGAACACATCTCTCTTCTAAATACCCTAAAAAACAGGGTATAGCAATATTTACATAGCATTTCTACGGCATTAAGCATTGTAAAGAATCTAGAGATGATTTAAAGTATAAAGGAGGAGATGAGCAGGTAATAAACAACCCTGACAGCATCTTACAGAAGGGATTTGAGCATGACCTAGCTTGCTATTTTTTGAGAGGAGGAGGGCTGAGAATCCTGGAACCCACAGAGGTAACAGCCCTACCGGTATATGTATATTTGTATTTTTTCATTGCCATAGCAAATTTCTCTAGCTTTTGGCCATGAGATACAGTGCTAGAAAAGTATTTCTATTAGTGCCTCAGGATATAAGCATTAACAACAAAGAGTGTCTAATGAATTCCCTTCTCTTTCATAGGCCTTGAGAGGAAGCCTTGGCCAGTGAGGGGGGAGCGGCCTTTGCACTTTTCAAGGGGTCTCTCCTTCCCCTGGGACCTCGCTTTTTGGCCTGTGCAGCTTTTTGTCCTATTAATGTAATATTTCACATATTTTGATTTTCTAGTGTAAAAATCTTTTACCTTTCTGAGCAAGGTCTGTTGCTGTCTGTTGTTCTTGGAGTATACCAGTGAATTTGATGTTCTAGTATTTTATTTTTGTGAAATGAACTGACATTTTTATCTTGGATCACTAATTTTAGCATCAAGAAGAAAATAACTTACTTTTCAGTGCCATATACATTTGACAAAAGCAAGATTTTTCTTATTTTAAAGCTTTACAAGAAGTGAACTATATAAACTGGACACGGTATTTTTCTGTAGATATAAATCTTAAATTTTTATTTTATGATAATTAGCTTATTTGCTCAGCTCTGATACACGTATTAATGTTATCTATTTATTTCTTAGATACTTTAACCCATGCTATAAAATGTGTTAGCATCAAGTTTTCTCTAGTATTAGTATGTCCTGATATTCTAAAAGGTCATTGAAATCTATGAATATATTTCAGTTTTTGTCTTTGGTAATGAATATATGCATAATAGTTTTTCCTATTAGTTTTGCCTCATGCATTATGATTTTATTGAGTTCTTATCATCTGTGAATAACCAATTAAACTGCTCCAATTTACTGATACACTCTGTGTCCCGTATTTCCTCATGCTTTCTTAGTTTTTTGTTATATTTTATATAAATTCTTCAGCTAAATGTTGAACAGATTCGCTTTTGGTAGTCCTTTTCCTTTTAAAAGTCTGTATGGCTTTGATGTCTTCTCCATACTGTTTTGCCGTGTTTTCGAAAGTTTCACGTCTGATACTGCTGACATTGCTAATCTTATGCTTTAAAAGTCATGTTAGAGTGGTATCTCAAAGGAAACATGTGTTATGTATTAGACATTTTAAAAATGCAACCTGCCCAAAAGAAGAAAATGAAAATCACCCGTATCTAGGTATTGGCTAGGTTTCTCTATAGGAGCACAATCAATATATTTTTAAGTTATGCAAGGGTCCTGGTTACACAGGCTTGGAGCAGCGAAGGCTGGACGGTCCACAGAGGCCCTCTGTATCCTGCAGGGGTGCCAGGAGCTGTTCTTGCATGAAGTTGGAACGGCAGCCCAAATCAGACCCAGGACTCAGCACCCGCCCAAGACTTGTCTGGAAGCTCCCTGGAGAAGCACTGGTGTGAAAGGCGGAAGAAATGGGCGTCTGCTGTCCACATGCCAGGTGTAGCAGAACACAAGTTCACATATACGGGGGCCTTTTCAAATACAAGTTGACTTCCTCCTTTTTCTTTTCCTTCCATCAGGCTGCAAGCCTATTGAAAGGCGTTCCCCACGATGGGGGTGGGCCCTTCCTCAATTTGCTGGCCCACATGTCAATCATCTCGGACTACTCCCAGGAACCCCTGGGAGTGTGCTTTACCAGTCTGCTGGGAATCTCTTAATCCAGACGTCAGCAGTCACAGCTAGCTCTCACGGTGAATTTGGATCATTGTTGTAATTTTGCATGTATTCAGTAACTACAGATTACATTTCTTCTTTGACATTAGAATTGATATTTTTAATGTTTGCACTTAAAATGTTTATGTATTTCTAGTGTGTTATAAAGATATTCGGAGTATGTAACTATATGCTTAATTCACTTAGGACTCACTGAATTTTGCTGTGTTTAATTTTGTAAACGTTCAGCGATTTAGTTTTATAAATGTTCAAGGATGACACAAATGAAGAGGACGGTTTGTTGAGTACAACATTTAGTGAATATGATTAACTTATTATTACTAATTACATTATCTTCCTAATTATTTTTCATTGACCATTTCAGTCAGTGATGATGTACTGATGGCATCTAATATGTATGTGGATTCATTTTCCTCAATGATACATAAAAGGTAGTTTATAATTCATATGTTTTGATAAAAATGTATGTGACATCTATGGTAACATCTCTAGAGAATGGTAACTTTTATAAAATTATCCTTTAATTATTTTACATATTTTACTCTGATACTATACCTGCAATTTCTGATTTTCTTTTACTACATTTGTTAGATCTATTTTTCTTATCCTATTGCTTCCTTCTTTTTTTTTTAATGTATCCCTGTGTTTGGTGTACTTTTCCAAAAGAATATGTTGTTGGAATACAATTTTGATTAACAGAGAATTTTTTGTCTTTAATGGACAAGGTAATTTGTTTGTTTACTATTACATGGTTACATAAACTTTCCTTGTTGTCTTTGGGCTCTGTACTTTGTGTACATGTGCACACGTGCTTGCTTGTTGTTTTCTTTTATTTCTTTTGGAGTAGACAATTTATCCCCTTCATGATTCTGAAGGTGTATATTATCTATGGTATTCTGCCAAGCTTTCTATTTTTAATTTTAAAAAAACTCAAGAAATAGAGTTTCATCTCTGGTACTTGGCCTCTGGCACCTGTTGGCTGTGTGATCTTTGGCAAACTCCTTTCCCTTCCTGTGTCTCAGTTTCTCTGTCTTTGAACCAGACTTAATGATAGCAAATGATTAGATTAATAAATACACTTACAGCACTCCAAAAATGACAATAAATAATATGAGATCAACAAACATAACTTTTACCCTTGTAAGTAATATTATCCTTCTTGTTCTTATTGTTCTAATTTTCCTAGCAAAAGCAACTTGGCAATCTTTGCATTTTCTCTATTCAAGAACACCACTTGTGGAAATATTATAAATTAATTTTGCCTGAAAGAAGGTGACCAGCTGTGTATCTGCCTAGCGAGGCCTCTCTCGTTCCTTTGATTATGCCTTCTCATCTCTTTGCTTTCATGTCTTCTTCAGGGATAGCGATGATCTCTGTCTTCATCACACATTCACTCTTTAAACTTGCCTTGTGCTCTGACAGCTGCTTCTATTCTTCTTTTCTTTCCTTGATTGTTTTTCCTAACAAATATTATTTTTATTTATGTTTGTTCCCAAATATGTGTTTAAATTGCAGGTAATATAAATATGTATACATTTACACAGATCAACCAAAAAGCATTATTTTTTGCAGTAGATGTCACACAGCACCCCATGCAGAGTATGATTTTACAATAACTTTATTAGTGCATATTGGTTACAGAGATGAATCCGCTTTGGCAGATTTGTACACACATACGACGTGCTGGGGACGTCCCATGCCCACCCCAAGTCCTGCCTCTCCTCTTCCCTCCCTTTCCATTTCCTCTCCTCTACCAGCTCCCTTCTGCTTTCCTGTCATCTCTCTCCAAGCCCTTTATTCCTCATGTGACAGCAACACGTACCACTTGTCTTCCTGCATCTGCCTCGTTTCAGTGCCCGTGATCGTCTCTGGCTCTGTCCGTTTTCCTGCAGACAGTGGCTTCACACCTCCCAGTGGCTCCATGATGCTTTTTGCACATACGTTTGCCGTCCTGACTCCAGAGCGTAGCGGACTGGGCTGCAGTCAGCATGCACATGCAGCCTTTGATTCTGCAGCATGCGGACGGTAGTGCTCACGCACGGTGCACTTACGAGGTCATGCTTTACTGTATGCAACCTTGCATACAGTATTTTACTTTGGTTTTAGCTTCCTCATCAGTCTTTTCAATACAGTCCTGCTGCTCTCTCATCCTGTTCCCGCTTGCCCAAGCTGAGGGCTGACTTTCCGCATCCCGTCCTCTCTGTGTACCCCATGCTCTTGGTGAATCCAAGCTTGTCTTCATGCATGTGCTGGAGGGTTTGTGTTGAAGTTCTCTTCTACTTGCTGTCACGTGTCCCTGGCAATGTATCTTATTCCTCTGAATGCTACTCTTTTCACTGGTCTACTGATATTTTTTGGTCCCTTTTCTTTTCATCGTGCTGAAAGGCTGTGACCCACCCACACGAACCCACATGACCGTCCACTCTGTGGGTGTCCTTGGCTCCTTGCACCACTACGTGATGGTCAGGGTCCTTCAGGGGAGCTGTGTGAAGCAAGGCGTTGCTGCTCAGACTCTGCCGTTGCTGGTGGTTCCCCCGCAGACCCTGACATTGCAGGCACTGCCTCCTAGCTGCCCTCTGATTTTCTAAGAAACCTGTTTTGCAGGAGACCAAAGCAGCAGGCAGTGCTTGCGGGGATCCTGCGCTTTCTGCCCCTGCTCACTGCTCACCTCTCAGAACTCAGCGTCCTGAGCAGCAGCAGGACGGAGGCCACGGGGCTGCCCCACCACCCGCGGCTCTTTGCTTTGTGCTTAGTCTTGGAAACTGCCACCGCTGCATGGATCTAGACCCAGGAGACACAAAGCACTGGCACTGTGACCTTGGAGAGTGGAGCCACCCATGTTAGGGCCCCCTAACCCTGAGGACTTGTGCCAAAGTGATCCTCACTATGGCCCCATCACTGCAAGAGAGACAGGAACAGAGAGGACAATGGAAAGGTGGCCCTTGGGGGACAGGGAACAGGGACACCAGGCTCCAGACACAGAAGGTCCCTTGAGATGGGAAGTAACATCAGACCCTGTGTCCCCAGCGTGGTGCCGAAGCCTTGATTCTACCTCCTGTGTCTCTTCTCACTTTTGCTTCTCTTGACAGATTAACTGTTTTCTCACTAACCTGACTTAGTGTCTGATGTTACCTTGTCCCCAACTTTCTTCCAACCGGTGCTAACGAAACCATTCCAGACTGCACCTCAGGACATCCAAAGCAGCTCTGCTATAAAATTCTGCCATGACCCCCTCCCATACCAAGTGGTTTAGAAAGAACCACAAGACCATCATTCTGTGATTTCAGCCTCGTTTTCTGTTCCTGTCTCTCCTGAATCTCACCCAGCACTTTCCCATCATCCCTAGGGTACATCTTCCAGACCCCAGTAGAACCTCATACCCCGGGTAGGAAGTGATCCTTTATATATTTTTAAAAATGTTTTGATACATATACACTTAGGGCAAAGTTTGTAAGTTAGGGACCCTAAGAATAAAAGTAAAGTAGAATGGTTGTAACAGAGTGCTGTGATGAGTTATATGGATGAGTCTCTCTTCCTTGAAAGAGCTAAGACAAATATCAATATTTTAGGCCCTGGTTGACAGCAGGTCACAGCAAGTGGAATGGGGGTGATGCGGAGCTTGTGGGGGACACCATGACACAGGCCCTCTTCAGCTGGGGCAGGTTGCCAGACAGTTCCCTGACAAATGGGGTTATGTTTAAAATTGTGAGCTGTCAAATTTTTCATTGGGGCATTTTGCATGAATCACAGGACAACTTTCTAAAATTTTAAGCATTTTAAGCTTTTACCCGTCAAATTTTTCATCATTTTTCCCAAGTGTTTTCTATGCATGTACCTAGAGTCATTTTACAGTAGTCATGTTTAATGTTATTTTAGTCAGGATTTTTAAGTGCTCTGCATTATTTACTAAAACAATCATGCTAATCCTGATTCTTTAATAAATGATGTAACCATATTTTAAATGTTGCCTCCAATTGTATACAAAATATCTAAAAACAAGCCTAAAATAAATATTTTAAAATTCAGTTCACATATTGATAATTATTCAGCATTCTTGGACTATTTTGGTTCTATGACTTGGATTAGTTTGCTTTTATTTTTTAACTTTTTCATAACTCTGTTTTTTCTAGTTGGTTATAATTTTGCCTCAAAAGTATTTTTGTAATGTTTGCATAGCATTTTAGTGTGAAATTATAAGCTTACAACTTATGAAAGGATAGATAATATTTTCTTCTTGCATTATTTGAAAGACAGGTTGGAGTACTAAAAACACTATAAAATTTAGTCAATTTATCAAGGAGGGTTTCACCTTAAGTTATCACTCTAACATTTTATTTTTCTCCATAAACATATAATTGGGTGATAGTTTCTATGTTTGTCTAAGTTTGCAAAGGGGACATAGTTATAATTGGACAAAATATAATGTTAGAATAGGAAAACTTGAAAGCTTATTTGTTACCTGCACAAAATTTAGTAAAAGCACCCTGAAAGGACTCTGGTTACGTGGGTTACCGACCTGTGGGATTGCGATGAGTGAAAGGAAACAAACAAAAAGGCCCAGTGGTGCATTGGAAAAATAGACATAGAAGAATGAAAGCTGCACCTTCTCTCAGGTTAGTATTTGTCACATAAATGATCAGAAGTGGCGAGATCAGCATCTGAGATTTAGTGTTGATGGGTGTGTTGGCATAATTTTCCATCAGACACTCTGATGGTCCCAGCTGTTGTCACGACTGGGCACAGATGCCCGCTGGCCTCTTCCTTTGTCTCCCTGCCCACCTGCTCCCTCCAGAGACAAGCATGGGGGACAGCTTTCCAAATGGCCAGCCTGACTCTGCCTGTACAAACATACCTGAATAGAGGCACTTTCACTGATAAATGTGATATTGCTTCTTGTAGTCAGGGGTTGCAAGGAGAACACTTACATACAGGGCACAGAATTTATAATATGATTTTATGATGGTCAGCCAGAGTTAATGCAGGAAATCTGTCCACAGCACTAAAGACCTAGAAAATCCAGCCAAGGGCCTGGATCCCTCATCAATGTCCTGCATGAGTCCAGCTGAAGACCTAGAGCCCATGACAGTGCCTCCCATAAGTGCAACTGGAGGCCCAGAGCCCATGACAATGACTCATGCAAGTATGTTTCATGGATCTGCTCTGGGAAGGCCCAAAGGTCAGCGGTGGAAGCTAAAAAGTCTATGCCAGTGGGGTGACGGATCTGTGCCAGTAGGTTGAGGGTTCTACACTGGAGCCAAGACATGACACCCAAAATAAGGACCAGGGCTTCTCCAAAAAGTACCACAGCCATCCTCAGTAGCAATGAGGTCCAAAGCTACTCTGACAATGAGAATAGTCCAGTACATGTCAGGAAGCCAATGTGACAATCCTGGAGATTGAACAGCACACATCTTCCCTTCTGGAGCCAGGAAGCGATGCTCAATGTAAGGACCAGAGCTCCCCCAAAGTGAACCGCAGCCACTCTCACCAACAAGGTCCCGAGCTCCTCCGATGACAATGGTCAAATTCATATCAGGGAAGTCTGCATGACGAGCTCCTCCTGGAGAACCGATGGTTCCAAATAAGAACAACACAGGAGAACCCACACTACTCTTCCTCTTCAGGGCTCCTTTTATGCTGGCAGATTTCCTCAGGGGGCCATCTACACTCCACACCACGCTGGTTTAATTCTGCTGGTGTTAAGTTGACCACCAGTTTTTAATCCATAACATTGCTATTTGAATTATTATGTACTCAGTTTGCTTTTGATATATAACTTGTCACATATTCATATTCTTTTATTCTTCCCAAAATATTACATAGTAAAATGGCACCAAAAACCTGTGTTTCCCTAGTTATTTAATCTCTTTGCTTCACTGGAAATAGGATAATTCATGAAGGACATGAAATTATTTCTAATAGATCTGGAGGTTGGGGCCCAGGTTAAGGCGCTGGCTGATTTGATGTCTGTCAAGGGTTACTTTCCACTCTCAGATGGAGCCTTGGACAGAGGAGTTCCAGGTCCTCACACCATGCATAGACACGAAGGAGGAATTCCACTCTCTCAAGCCCTGCCTAAGAGCACAGAGCCCATCTGCAAGGGCTCTCCCTGCCCGAGTCACCTCGCGAAAGCCCCGCCTTTCAATTCTATCACATAGGAGACGAAATTTCAACACAGAACTTTGGGGAAACACATTCAGACTGTAGCCCCTAGCTTCTGTCGGTAAGGATCCTCTCTACATTTCCTACGTTAACACATTTCTATTCCCTACACCACCTACACCATTGCAGTGAAAATTCCTCTTTGTGCATTTTTGTGTCCTTGTACCTTTCCAAAGCTCATTTCCCTGGAAGTGTTACTGATTTGAAGGAGATGCTCTTCCTAGTCACAACAGTATTGTTGAAAAGAAACTGAAGCATGAAATAAACTTGTATTCTAACATTCAGAAGCAATGCTTCTCATAGGAGTGAATTTTCTGTGTAATTCTAGGAATAGTAGCTGTTTAAAGAGACTGGGAAGAAGACAGGTGACACCTCTGGCTGTCCTGGATGGCGAGGGAATTATTCCTGGTGACACTGGCATTATGAGTGTCCTCTCTGAGGACACCTGTGTTCACTCGCGGCAGTGCAGCAAGAAGCGATTGGCCCCCTTTGCCTGGTCTGCTGCACAGAGGGAGGGAGGCAGTGACTACAGGTCACAGAGCTGGGGGCCTGGTTTAAGGGATTGGGAGGACAGCTCGATGTCCGGGCAGGAGACCTCGGGTGAGCAGAAAAGGGCACAGTTAGTGGACCTGGAATGGGTGTTTCTATGGTGCGGTCCTGCCTTTCTCAAGGTTGTGGGGCGCCTGGGGCTCCCCCGCAGGGAGGGGAGACACACCCTGACCGGACCCCTCTGGCTCAGAGAGCTGCTGCTAACCCTGCTCATTCTCAGCTCAACATCTGGGAGTACAGGGCAGATAGAGACTGGGACAATGGCCCAGAGGGGGAATGGAGGATGAATCAAAGCTCATGTGACAGGGTGGAATCTGGACCCCACCTGGGTGTGGGAATGATGTGTGGAGACCTGCAGGGCTGGGTTTCTTCTTTGGCTTCAGTAGCAGGACTGCTTTTCTTGGAAAATCCTAGGCAGTGCCAACAGATAAAGCATGAGAACCTGGCTACTTGGGCTGGGGCAAAGCAGGGAGCCTGCAGACCCTCCTGACGTGGCCCCTGCGTCTGTCTGTGGGCTGCTGGCACGGTCTGATGCCCACAGCAAGGGGTGGATTGGTGCAGGAGCTTGGCGTGTATATCACTGCCCAGAAGGCATGGAAAGAAACCTAACACTTTCACTTTTGAGGCTGTGAAAGACCATCTACTAAGTTACTTGTGACACACAGACTCAAAGAACAGAAGTTGGAAAAGCAACCTTACCCTACAGCACCAAGTCCTGAGGAAGACTTAATCATGCACAGTGTGAGAGCTGCCCCCGCTGGGACGCCCTTGCCACCCTGCTTCATTGTTACGCTCAGGTGTAGCAAGGCCAAGGTGACCTTCTCAGGGTTTGCTGACCAGAGCACTAGTACACAGTCTAAATACAAAGACACACCCCTCCGGGGTCACAAAACTGCTACCATACATCCAGCCCTAAAGTTTTCTACTTTCACAAGACCCCTGACAAAATTCCCAGTATGCACATTCATTTTTTTTTTTATTTGAAAGAGAATAAAACAAAAGGGGGCAGTACAGAGCAGATCAGAACAGGACAACATAGGCAACACAGTACTTTACATTAAGACAACTGGACATCAACAGTACCTAACACCATATCTCTTACTCTGCTATAGTTGAGCATAGTTTCAAATACAATAATATCAAACATAACACAATAGTATAAAGCCATGCATAGAGTGAAAGAATTATGGGGCTTTCTGAACCGAATAACAGAAAATGATCAATGGGTACTATAATATCTCATTTTCGATAAAAAATTTTTGTTTAAACTATCACACATATTCAAATTCCGTTAAGACACAATGTGATAGATAGAACCAACGGTAGTAGAACAAAAAAAGCATGGTAGGACTTCTAAGAAGGATGATATTAAATCAGCAATAGCTGTCATAATGTTTTGTTTTCTTCAAAACAGCTGTTCATATCATCACGCATGATATAGTCAAACAAAACAGGATAAAACCATTCCAACTGATGATTGAAAACTTTGAA